>JAXRKP010000824.1:55000-120000 GCA_037039925.1 Doris montereyensis | reverse complement strand
CACACACCTATCGCATTATAAAATAAATAATTTATGACCACACATCTATCACATAATAAAAAAATATTTCATGACCACACACCTATCGCATTATAAAATAAATAATTTATGACCACACACCTATTGCATTATGAAATAATATTTCATGACCACACACCTCGTATTATAAAATGTTTTATGGCCAAACATCTATCGCATTATAAAGTAAAATTTCATGACCAAACACCTATCGCATTATAAAATAATATTTAATGACCCACACCTATCAGCATGCTAATATAATGAAAATAACCATAACGATAATGATCATGACAGTAATAATAATGACAAAAGTAATAATAATAATAATAAACAAGAAGGAAAAGAAGAAGAGGAAGAAGGAGAAAGAGAAATATAAGAAAAAGAAGAAAGAAGAAAAAAGAAACATAAAAAAAGGAAAAAAGAAGAAGACAAAAAGAAATACAAAAAGAAAAAAGAGAAGAAAGAGATGGAGAAGAAGAAGAAAATGAAGAAAAAGAAGTAGTAGATAAAGGAATACAAGAAGAAGACGAAGACGAAGAAGAAAAATAAGAAAAACAATAATAAGGAGAAGGACAAAGAGAAGGAGGAGGAGAAGATGAAAAAGAAGAAGCAGAAGAAAAGGAAGAATAAGAAAATAAGAAATGCAAGTAGAAAAAAAGAAAAGAAAAAAGAAGGATGTAAAATCAGACTGAAATACAAATACAATCATTGAGGTCTTTTCCTCTCCTAACGAAAATTTCATGAGTTCACATGTATCGGATTATAAAATGCTATTTCATAACCACACACCTGTCGCATTATAAAAAAAATATTTCATGATCACACACCTGTCGCATTATAAAATAATATTTCATGACCACACATCTGTTGCATTCGCTTCATAAAATAATATTTCATAACCACACACCTGTCGCATTCGCATCATAAAATATATTTCATGACCATGAACTTTTCGCATTATAAAATAATATTTCATGACCACACACCCGTCGCATTATAAGAAAAATTTTCATGACCACACACCTATCGCATTATAAAATGATATTTCATGACCAACGATATCGCATTATAAAATATTTCATGACCACACACCTATCGCATTATAAAATAATATTTCATGACCAACACCTATCGCATTATAAAATAATATTTCATGACCAACACCTATCGCAATTATACAATAATATTTCATGACCACACACCTATCGCATTATAAAAAATATTTCATGACCAACACCTATCGCATTATAAAATAATATTTCATGACCAACACCTATCGCATTATAAAATAATATTTCATGACCACACACCTATCGCATTATAAAAAAACGCTTCATGACCACACACCTATCGCATTATAAAATGATATTTCATGACCAACGCATATCGCATTATAAAATAATATTTCATGACCACACACCTATCGCATTATAAGATAATATTTCATGACCACACACCTATCGCATTATAAAATAATATTTCATGACCAACACCTATTGCATTATAAAATGATATTTCATGACCAACACCTATCGCATTATACAATAATATTTCATGACCTCACACCTGTCGCAATATAAGATAATATTTCATGACCACACATATCGCATTATAAAATGATATTTCATGACCAACACATATTGCATTATAAAATAATATTTCATGACCACACACCTATCGCATTATACAATAATATTTCATGACCACACACCTATCGCATTATAAAAAATATTTCATGACCAACACATATCGCATTATAAAATAATATTTCATGACCACACACCTATCGCATTATGAAATAATATTTTATGACCACACAACGCGTATTATAATATGTTTCATGACCAAACACCTATCGCATTATAAAATAATATTTCATGACCAACACATATCGCATTATAAAATAATATTTCATGACCACACACCTGTTGCATTATAAAATAATATTTCATGACCAACACATATCGCATTATAAAATAATATTTCATGACCATACACCTGTTGCATTATAAAATAATATTTCTGACCAACACATATCGCATTATAAAATAATATTTCATGACCACACACCTGTTGCATTATAAAATAATATTTCATGACCAACACCTTATTATGACCACACAACACGTATTACAAAATGTTTTACATAACCACAACGCATTATAATGAAACACCTATCGCATTAAAATAAGTATTTCTTGACCACACAGTTATCGCATTATAAAATAATATTTCATGACCCCACACCTATTGCATTATAAAATAATATTTCATGACCCTGGACCTATAGCATTATGAAATATTTCATGACCACACAACTCATATTATGAAATGTTTCATGACATAACCCCAATCGCATTATAATGAACACACACAGATTTGTATTGTAAAATAATATTTCATGACCACACACCTGTCGCATTATAAAATAAATAATTCATGACCACACACCTATCACATTATAAAATAATATTTCATGACCCACACACCGATTGCATTCATGACCCTAGACCTATCACATTATGAAATAATATTTCATGACCTCACACCTTTCACATTATGAAATAATATTTCATGACCACATACCTATCGTATTATAAAAAACATTTCATGACCACACACCTATCGCATTATAAAATAATATTTCATGACCACACACCTATCGCATTATAAAACAATATTTCATGACCACACACCTATCGCATTATAAAACAATATTTCATGACCACACACCTATCGCATTATAAAAAACATTTCATGACCACACACCTATCGCATTATAAAATAATACATCATGACCACACACCTATCGCATTATTTCATTTCATGACCACACACCTATCGCATTATAAAATAACATTTCAGACCTCACACCTGTCACATTATAAAATATTATTTCATGACTCGATCGCATTGAAATATAATACCATGACCATACACCTATCGTATTGCAAAATAATATTTCTGATCCCTTTACATTGAAAATAATATTTCATGACCAACACCTATCGCCAATTTCCATTGCAGGGATTACTTACAATTTCAGGATAAGGGTCCCTATTGCAACTTTTTTAACTATTGACAATTTCCACTGTAGACAAATGTCCATTGTGTCCATCCTTTAACTGACAATTTCCAGGACACGGGTTCCTATTGCAGGGTCTATGATTATTTCTCCTCCCTCCCTTTACTATTGACAATTTCCAGGACACGGGTCCCTATTGCAGACATGTCTATCCCTTTTACTATTGACAATTTCCAGGATACGGGTTGTAAGGATATCCTGCAGACAATATCCATTGATGTCTATCCCTTTTACTTGATTGACAATTTCAATATCCATTGCAGGGATGTCAACCTTTATGACAATATCCATTGCAGGGATGTCTTTACCCCTATTGCAGGCATGTCTAACTATCCATGCAGGGATGTTATCCATGTCTACCCTTTCTTTGACTTCCAGGACACGGGTCCCTATTGACATGTCTATTATCCATTGGGACACGAACTTTTGACAATATCCATTGCCAACCAATATTGCAGGGATGTCTTTAACTTTTGTTTATCCCTTTGGTACTTTTGCACTATCCCTTATTTACAATGTCCAGGACACGGGTCCCTATTGCAGGCATGTCTACTTTCCTTTTACTATTGACAATTTCCAGGATACGGGTCCCTATTGCAGGGATGTCCATCCCTTTAACTATTGACAATTTCCAGGACACGGGTTCCTATTGCAGGCATGTCTACCCTTTTTTACTATTGATTATTTCCAGGACACGGGTTCCTATTGCAGGGATGTCTATTCTTTTTACTATTGACAACTTCCAGGACACGGGTCCCTATTGCAGACATGTCTATCCCTTTTACCATTGACAATATCCATTGTAAGGATATCTACCCCTGAACTTTGACAATATCCATTGCAGGGATGTCAACTTTTGACAATATCCATTGCAGGGATGTCTTTAACTTTTGACAATTTCCATTGCAGGGATGTCTACCCCTTTACTTTTGGCAATTTCATTGCAGGGATGTCTATCCCTTATGCTTTTGACAATTTCCAGGACACGGGTCCTTATTGCAGGGATGTGAATCCCTTTGAATCTTGACAGTTTCCATTGCAGTGATGTCTATTCCTTTTACTTTTAACAATGTCCAGGACACGGGCCCCTATTGCAGGTATGTTTATCCCTTTGACTTTTCACAATTTACAGGACACGGGTCTCTATTGCAGAGAATCTCTGTCTGTCTGTCTATCTCTCTCACCACTGACACGTTTCAGTAAGCATTGAACAGCGCTAAGTCAAAATTGACTTTAAACATGGATCAATATCATTTGGAGCTTTTTGGCACAAATCAAAACTTAATCTCTTTTATCTTTGAGCTTTGAGATAGAACTCTCAATTTCATTGATGACATGAATCTGTCAATCTACTAAACATTGGACAATGTGAATAAGTGTATCCTATTGAAATAAAATGTGAGGAGAAAAATCCCCCAGCAAACAAGCCAAACCTGGCAGTCGACATTCAAAATGCAAAGTACAACGAGGTGAGAGAGTGTGCAAACTAAGCCAAACAATCCAATCAAATGAAAGGCATCGCTAGGGAATGATAATTTCTAGAGCATCGTGCAGTTAGTAGCAAAAATTAATTGCACCGTATTAAGTTGAGCTTATAAAACAAACTCTACAATACATGTAGTAAAATAATGGTAGTTTTGAAACCAAATGATCAACTAGAACTAGAATGAGTTGGCCCATAAAACTCAAAAAGATACTGGTGGTACAAGTGAGTTAATGCTAGGCATACAGATAAGATTAAGAGTAAAGAACAGGGCAAAAACATGGATAGGCACGCACAGAATGGGAAGTTCTGCTATTTATGGCAAAAACACTCCACCCCTTAAGAACAAGAAACAAACCCATTCCCTCCCCACAAAATAAACCAATAACGAAACAAACAACAATAAAAAAAAACCAAAAACCAACAAACAACCCAACACTCCGTTTACTCCCAAATCAGAAAGCAAAGATAATATGAAATCGGCGGCAGGAAGCAAGGCGATAATATCATGGGGAAGCTCATTAGGGCATGAGATTACTACTACGGTCAAAAGAGTTTTAAAGAAAAACCAATCCATCAAAGAACACATATATCAATAAGATGTGTAACAAAATAATTCCAGTTCCAGACCCAGCGTCAGAGCGAAATGAAATGCACGAGATCAGAAAAAAATAAAATAAATAAGGAGCCATTTAGCAATAAAAACCAAAACATACTCAAGGTCGCATCTTAACCCTTCATGCATAATTCACATAAAACAAGGCATTACGCAGATTAATGTTGGAGTATATTATGACACTAAATTAAACAACCAAGTATCTAAGAGGTAATTAATCTAATCTCATTAATAACAGTATATTACAACGCAATAGCAAGAGACCATGGCTTAAAACATAAAGACAATAAATACACAAAATATCAAAATGACCCCTTGCGTTTCCAAAAAAAAACAGGAGTAAAAACCTACCTAAAAACTAACAGGACGAGGGAAAAAAACGTCAGCACAATTCACCGGTCATGGAAGAAAGAAAAACGACACGGATCAACTTTCAAGTCCTTTCAAAAAATGTAAACGACATGGTTCAACTTTCAATGCCCTTAAAAAAATTATCAAACGAAAAAATTATCAAACAACATGGTTCAACTTTCAAGTCCCTTCAAAAAAAATGTCATTCCCAGAAACAAATCGAAGTTCACAAATGTTACAAAGAAAATCTCAGTCTTTCAACATTTGACCAAAACTCACTTTTTCTACTCCTGCTACAAAGTTCACAAATGTTACAAAGAAAATCTCAGTCTTTCAACATTTGACCAAAAAACTCACTTTTTCTACTCCTGCTACAAAGTTAAGATCAAAATAAATGCAGACATAGGGAATGAACAACTAAATCCACTTTCACGACATCACAATGAAAATCTAATGCAAAGGATATCCCTCAACCAAACCATTAGGCACATCTATTGAAGTAGACTTAGACTAAACCTTCATAACGGTAGTAAGAAAACAAATTAATGGAACATTAACAAGCAAAGCCGAGAAATAGGCCAAGGCAGGGACGAGGAAAATAAAACAATAACAACAGATATATAACGATGGCATACAAATAAGGGCGTATAATGGTAAACACAATGTAAAAATACAATGCTATATATATATATATATATATATATATATATATATATATATATATATATATATATATATATATATATATATATATATATATAGGCAGATAATTTACTCGTCCAGTACAAAACTAAATGGCTCAATAAGGTTCGATATGGTTATTGCTTTGAAATTGATCGCAGGAAGAGGAGGGGTGGGGGGAATACAATATGGGAAACTGCTTTAGATATCTATATATACTGGTCGGCAGGACCTGGTTAAATACAATTGGAAAAAAAGAGAGAAAAAAGGAGAAAACATTGCAATTGTTATATAATAATATGTGTGACATGAGTATTAGAGTAAATAGGATACTAAGACCAAAGTAGTATGTAAGTAGGTATGCACATGTCTATGACGTGAATTCAACTTCAACCAATGCAAATGTGGCAAGGAAAATCCAGCAACCCATTAGGAGGTTAAAAGATATTTTTAAAAAAGGAACATTGACAGGCCAGAAGACGAGATATATAACAGAGGGATTTGAGCTAAAGATAAAATAAATACTTGTCACTGTTTTTATAAATAAAACTGTTTCTATTCAATTGCAATACTAAGTGGAGATCAGTTAGAATTATTTACACTATCGAGGTTATCATCGGGTCTGTACAAAAATAAGTAAATAAAACAGACAGCATAAAGCTAAATCAATATGCTAACGTTTTCAAGGCAACAATAAACACGTTTTCTCTTTCAACTTAAAGGAATGTTCTCTACAACTAGAAGGAAATTCGTATACATAATGGTTTCTTTCTTTCACTCACTTTAAAAGGCACAGAGAATACAAACCCAGAACAGCAGCTATAACACACAAAAATGATTTAAATTTTAAGCTTAAGCTTAAGTGTAAATAAAAGACTAAACGGTGTATTTGACGATGAAGAGTCGAAAGCAGGTCAACCAATAAAGTATGAAAACCAAATGTCAAACTTTCTCCATACAAACAGGCAGAGTGCTTACAAGTTTCTACTATAAGTATAAGAGTCGAATGCAGGCCAACAAATAAACTACATTATAATTTAATTTCAAACTATAACGACATCATCTACAAGCTCTCTCATCATACAAAAAAAGTGACGGACAAAGGGTGGGGGGGCTGTGCTGAAAGTCAAAGACCGGAAGCATCGAAAAACTAGAAATTAAAAGTAGAAAACAAATAGAAACGCTGACGAAGCACGGGAGAAGAAAAAGGATAGTAAAACAAATATATAGAAAAGGTGCAAAATGGTGATAATGAAGGTGAATGCAAGAAGGAAAATTGACGATACAAAGGAGGAGTTCCAAATGCTTATATATTATCATTAACACAACTGTTGTTACTGTTTATTGTCAGTGCTAGTTAGTGTTGTGAAATATGCAAAGAAGTACAAAAATACGGGGGAGTGGGTGGATAGATATGAATAAACTGGGGACAAGGACAGTGTGATAAACACTGAAGAAAAGAACAAAATACAAATGATTACACAGTAAGTCAGGATATAATGACAGCGACTGGTGATGGTGAATTACATTAATTACAATGTAATACCAGTCTAGGGCATTGGAGGAAATGGAGGTGAAGGGTACGGGTAAAGTATTTGGAAATCAAGAAGAAAGTAGTGAAAATAAAATACTTTAAATAGACATACATGTCGTGTACCAAATGATACCATGTTGATTGTCAAACAAAATCAGTGATTGATAGTGTCAATCATATTAATACCGACAAGATTGACAAGAAAGAAAATATAAACAAAGCTTAGAATCGGTAAAAAACTTCTATGTTTTTGTTGAGTGCACAAACACCGTAAATAATATTCTAATAATATAGGCTATACGACTATGGAGAATTAATAATGAACATAGCAACATATAGAAATAAAGATGTCTGGAAGGAGCCGTAACTGGAGTCCAGAATTTCTGATGATGTCACTGTCTGTCTGTCAGTCAGAGCTGTCAAAGTAGTGATGAGAGACAAGAGCTGTGTGTCATAGACATATCAGATTCACAATAAACATATCAAAGAGCATTACAGAAACAAACTAGATGATGCAACAATGGCAGTATTAATATGTTAGATTTATGACTTGACAAAGGCAAAACCAGGAATCCATATATATTATTTATATAAAACGTAATGTACTTTTTCCATCTTTAAGTCCAAGCACGTAAAAGATACGGTGAAGAAAACAAAGTGGGAAAAGGCAGTCAAACGTGAATGCTCGTACAAGCTGATGACAGCTAATCATAACTATGTCAGTGAAGATGAGGAAGAAAAAGAAAGCAAAGAGAAGACACAAAGTTGGGGGGGAGAGAGAGAGAGAGAGAGAGAGAGAGAGAGAGAGAGAGAGAGAGAGAGAGAGAGAGAGAGAGAGAGAGAGAGAGAGAGAGAGAGAGAGAGAGAGAGAGAGAGAGAGAGAGAGAGAGAGAGAGAGAGATCAAATACACAGAAGCAGAAGCAGAAGAAGAAGTAAGAAGAGGAAGAAGAGGAAGAAGAGGAAGAGGAAGAAGAAGAAGAAGAGGAATAAGAAGAGGAAGAAGAGGAAGAAGAGGAGGAAGAGGAAGAGGAAGAAGAAGAAGATGAGGAAGAAGAAGAGGAAGAAGAAGAGGAAGAAGAAGAAGAAGAAGAAGAAGAAGAAGAAGAAGAAAAAGAAGAAGAAGAAGTAGAAGAAAAAGAAAAAAGAAGAATGTAAAATCTGAGTGAAATACAACACTTATCACATTAGAGAATCAAATTTCCTGGCCAAACACCTATTGCATTATAAAATAATATTTCATGACCACACACCTATCGCATTATAAAATAATGTTTCATGACCACACACCTATCGCATTATAAAATACTATTTCATGACCACACACCTATCGCATTATAAAATACTATTTCATGACCACACACCTATCGCATTATAAAATACTATTTCATGACCACACACCTATCGCTTTATAAAATAATGTTTCATGACCATATCGCATTATAAAATAATATTTCATGACCACACACTTATCACATTATAAAATAATATTTCATGACCACACACTTATCACATTATAAAATAATATTTCATGACCACACACCTATCACATTATAAAATAATATTTCATGACCACACACCTATCACATTATAAAATAATATTTCATGACCACACACAGATCTCATTATAAAATACTATTTCATGACCACACACCTATCGCATTATAAAATACCATTTCATGACCACACACAGATCTCATTATAAAATACTATTTCATGACCACACACCTATCGCATTATAAAATACTATTTCATGACCACACACCTATCACATTAAAAAATAATATTTCATGATCACACACCTATCGCATTATAAAATAAAGTTTCATGATCACACACCCATTGCATTATGATATAATAGTTCATGACCAAACACCTATCAGCATACTAATATAATAACAATAACCATAATGATAATGATAATAATACTGACAGTAATAATAATGATGAGTAATAATAATAATAGTAAACAAGAAATACAAGAAGACGAAGACAAAGAAGAAGAAGAAAAATCAAGAATAAGGAGAAGGAGAAGAAGAAGAAGAAAAAGAAGAAGAAGAAGAAAAGGAAAAGTAAGAAAAATAACAAACAGTAGAAAAATAAAAAATGAAAAAAGAAGAATGTAAAATCGGGCGAAATACAACCATTGAGATGTCTCATAACAAAAATTGAAAAATTTGAAGAAAGCGACGAGTCAAAAAAAGGGAACAAACACTAATAGAATCTAGAAGAAATAAATGATGTTATAAAACAATATTTCATGATGACACACCTATCATATAATAATAATCTTTTCATGACCAAACACCTATCGGCTTGTAATAACAATTTCATGACCACACACCTATCGCATTATAAAAGAATAATTCATGACCACAAACCTCGTATGATAAAATAATGTTTCATGACCACACACCCGTCGCATTATAAAATAATATTTCACGACCACACACCTATCGCATTATAAAATAATATGGTTTTTATGGTTGACAAATAGCATAAAACAAGAGACTTCATGGCATGGAAAGTAGCAACGGATACTGTGCAGTTGTTAAATACGCAGTCGTATTGGGCATTGATACACGAATGGCATCGAGAATAGCAACATGTGGAAGAATAGTCTTTTTAAAATGCACGAAACAAGGAATATCATGAGTCATATTGGGAGAGAGCAGTGAAGAATGAAACACAGACGGTATCCAATATAGCAACAGGCACTGTAGAACAAAATGGTCGCTTTGGTAGCAAAGAACAAGGGACTATATCAAATATATTTGTAGAGGGCAAATGTATACGTATACGGATGACATCGATATCAGCAACAGGCACTGTAGAATAACAGTCATTAAATAGCAAAAAACAAGGGACATCTTGAATCGCAATAGCAGATGGTAAATACAATGTATGGTTGGCATCGAAATAACCACAAACACTGTAGAACAAAATGGTCATTAAATAGCAAGTAACAAGGGTTGTCGTGAATTGTATTCGCAGAAAGCAATGAAGCATGGTTAGTGTCGAAATTAGCAACTGTAAAACACAATGGTCGTTAAATAGCAAATAACAAGGGTTGCCATGAATCATAATAGTAGACCGCAATAGCGTATGGGTCGCTTTAAAGTTAGCAAAAGACACGGTAGAAGATTGATCGTTAAATAAAAAGGAACAAGGGACGCCATGATATGATTCGTATTCGTAGAGGGCAATAAAGCTCGGATCGCATCAAAATTAGCAACAGACACTGTAGACTTAAAATTAGGCAGAGAACAAAAGTATATGAAGCATTATAATCGTTATTTACATCGGCGAGTGTAGCACACATAGTATTTTTAAAACAGCAACGTATATTATAGAACAATGGTCGTTAATAAATAGCATAGAACAAGGGACATTATAAATCGCACACAGTGGGACAAGAAACAAAATCTCAAGACTAATAACAATGTAAAGCAAGTAATGTCCATTATACTGCAAAACAAGGAGGTTGACCAGCAGGAGTAGACACTGTAAAGTAGGGAGTTCTATAACAGCAGTAGACAGTGTAGAAAAGGCAGTAGACAGTGTAGAATAGGGAGTTCTCTATAACAGCAGTAGACAGTGTAGAAAAAGGAGACAGTGTAGAAAAGGGAGTTCTATAAGAGTAGTAGGTAGAAAATGGAGTTATATAACAGCAGTAGACAGTGTAGAATAGGGAGTTCTATAACAGCAGTAGACATTGTAGAAAAGTAAACAGTGTAGAAAAGGGAGTTCTATAACAGCAGTAGACAGTGTAGAAAAGGGAGTTCTATAACAGCAGTAGACAGTGTAGAAAGAGGAGTTTTATAACAGTAGTAGGCAGTGTAGAAAAAGGAGTTTTATAACAGCAGTAGACAATGTAGAATATGGAGTATGATAACTGTAGTAAACAGTGTAACATAGGGAAATTGATAATAGCAATTGACAGTGTAGAATAGGGAGTTCGATAATAGTAGTAGACAGTGTAGAGCAGGGAGTTCAATAATAGTAGTATTAGTAGTAGACAGTGTGTTTTATAACTGTAGTAGACAGTGTGCAGGAAGTTCTATAACAATAGTAGACAGTGCGCAAAAGGAAGTTCTATAACAATAGTAGACAGTGTGCAAATCGGAAGTTCTATAACAATAGTAGACAGTGTGCAATAGAAAGTTTTATAACTGTAGTAGATAGTGTGCAATAGGAAGTTTTATAACTGTAGTAGACAGTGTGCAAATAGAAAGTTCTATAACTGTAGTACACAGTGTGCAATAGGAAGTTCTATAACTGTAGTAGCCAGTGTAAGATAGGGAGTTCAATAACTGTAGTATACAGTGTAAAATAGGAAGTTCTATAACTATAGTAGACAGTGTAGAATAGGAAGTTCTATAACTGTAGTAGCCAGTATAAAATAGGGAGTTCAACAACTGTAGTAGACAGTGTAAAATAGGAAGTTCTATAACTATAACTGTAGTAGCCAGTGTAAAATAGGAAGTTCTATAACTATAGTAGAAAGTGTAAAATAGGAAGTTCAATAACTGTAGCAGATAGTCCAAAAGTAAGAACTCTTATAACTGTAGTAGATAGTGTAAAATAGGAAGTTCTATAACTCGAGTAGCCAGTGTAAAATAGGAAGTTCTATAACTCTAGTAGCATTAGTAGCAAATGTAAAATAGGAAGTTCTATAACTATAGTAAACAATGTAAAATAGGGAGTTCTATAACTGTAGTAAATGTAAAATAGGGAGTTGTAACTATAGTAGATAGTGTAGAATAAGAAGTTCTTTAACTGTAGTAGATAGTGTAAAATAGGAAGTTCTATAAGATAACTGTAGTAAACAGTGTAAAATAAGGAGTTCTATAACTCAAGTAGATAGTATAAAATATGAAGTTTTATAACTGAAGCAGATAGTATAAAATATGAAGTTCTAATACTGTAGAAGATAGTGTAAAATAGAAAGTTCTAAAAGGTAAGTGTAGTAGATAGTGTAAAATAGGAAGTTCTATAACTGTAGTAGATAGTGTAAAATAAGAAGTTCTATAATTGTAGTAGATAATGTAAAATAGGAAGTTCTATAAGATAACTGTAGTAGACAGTGTAAAATAGGGGGTTCTCTAAATGTAGTAGATAATGTAAAGAATGAAGTTCTATAACTATAGTAGACAGTGTAAAATAGGAGTTCTCTAAATGTAGTAGATAATGTAAAGAATGAAGTTCTATAACTATAGTAGACAGTGTAAATTAGGGAGTTCTCTAAATGTAGTAGATAATGTAAAGAATGAAGTTCTATAACTATAGTAGATAGTGTAAAATAGGAATGTTCAATAACTGTAGTAGATAGTCTAAAATTAAAATAGGAAGTTTTATAACTATAGTATATAGTGTAAAATAGGGAGTTCTATAAGATAACTGTAGTAGACAGTGTAAAATAGGGAGTTCTATAAATGTAGTAGGTAAAATAAAATAAGGAAGTTTTATATTATAACTATAGTAGGTAGTGTAAAATAGGAATTTCTATAACTGAAGCAGATAGTGTAAAATATGAAATTCCGTAACTGTAGAAGATAGTGTAAAATAGAAAGTTTTATAAGATAAGTGTAGTAGATAGTGTAAAATATGAAGTTCTATAACTATAGTATATATAGTGTAAAATACGAAGTTCAATAACTGTGGTAGGCAGTGTAGAATAGGGAGTTCGATAAATGTAGTAGGTAATATAAAATACGAAGTTCTATAAATGTAGTAGATAATGTAAAATAGAAAGTTCTATAATAACTGTAATACATAGTGTAAAATAGGAAGTTCTATAACTGTAGTAGATAGTGTACAATAGGGAGCTCTATAACTGTAGTAGACAGTGTAAAATAGGGACTTCTGAGTTTGATAACAGTAGTAAACAGTGTAAAATAGGAGTTCTATAAATGTAGTAGATAATGTAAAATAAGAAGTTCTATACCTGAAGTAGATAGTGTAAAATAGGAAGTTCTATAAATGTAACAGATAGTGTAAAACAGGAAGTTCTATAACTGTAGTAGATAGTGTACAATAGGCAGCTCTATAAATGTAGTAGAGTCCGATAACAGCAGTAGACAGCGTAAAATAGAGTTCAATAACTGTAGTAGACCGTGTAGAATAGGGAGTTCGATAACTGTAGTAGACTGTGTGAATAGGGAGTTCGATAACTGGAGTGTAGAATAGGGGAGTTCGATAACTGTAGTAGACTGTGTAGAATAGGGAGTTCGATAACTCTGTGTAGAATAGGGAGTTCGATAACTGTAGTAGACCGTGTAGAATAGGGAGTTCGATAACTGTAGTAGACCGTGTAGAATAGGGAGTTCGATAACTGTAGTAGACTGTGTAGAATAGGGAGTTCGATAACTGTGTAGAATAGTTTGATAACTGTAGTAGACTGTATAGAATAGGGAGTTCGATAACTGTAGTAGACTGTGTAGAATAGGGATAACTGTAGTAGAATAGGGAGTTCGATAACGTAGTAGACCGTGTAGAATAGGGAGTTCGATAACTGTAGTAGACTGTGTAGAATAGGGAGTTCGATAACTGTAGTAGACTGTGTAGAATAGGAGTTCCGATAACTGTAGTAGACTGTGTAGAATAGGAGTTCCGATAACTGTAGTAGACTGTGTAGAATAGGAGTTCGAGTAGACCGTGTAGAATAGGGAGTTCGATAACTGTAGTAGACTGTGTAGAATAGGGAGTTTGATAACAATTGTAGACAGTGTAAAAAAGGGATTTCTATAACAGCAATAGACAGTGTAGAATAGGGAGTTCGATAACAGTAGTAGACAGTGTAGAAAAGGAGTTCTATAACAGCAGTAGACAATGTAGAATATGAAGTATGATAACTGTAGTAGACAGTGTAACATAGGGAAGTTGATAATAGCAGTTGACAGTGTAGAATAGGAGTTCGATAATAGTAGTAGACAGTGTAGAGCAGGGAGTTCAATAATAGTAGTAGACAGTGTAGAGCAGGGAGTTCAATAATAGTAGTAGACAGTGTAGAGCAGGGAGTTCAATAATAGTAGTAGACAGTGTACAATAGGAAGTTTTAGAAACTAGTAGACAGTGTACAATAGGGAGCTCTATAACTGTAGTAGACTGTAAAATAGGGACTTCTATAATTGTAGTAGATAATGTAAAATAAGTTCTATATCTGAATTAGACAGTGTAAAAAGGGATTTCTATAAATATAGTAGATAATGTAAAATAAGAAGTTCTATACCTGAAGTAGACAGTGTAAAACAGGAAGTTCTATAAATGTAGTAGACAGTGTAAAATAGAGAGTCCGATAACAGCAGTAGACAGCGTAAAATAGAGAGTTCAATAACTGTAGTAGACCGTGTAGAATAGGGAGGTCGATAACAACTGTAGACAGTGTAAAAAAGTGAGTTCTATAACAACAATAGACAGTGTAGAATAGGGAGTTCGATAACAGTAGTAGACAGTGTAGTATAGGGAGTTCGATAACAGTAGTAGACAGTGTAGTATAGAGAGTTCTATAACAGTAGTAGACAGTGTAGTATAGGGAGTTCTATAACAGCAGTAGACAGTGTAGTATAGAGAGTTCTATAACAGTAGTAGACAGTGTAGTATAGGGAGTTCTATAACAGTAGTAGACAGTGTAGTATGGGGAGTTCGATAACAGTAGTAGACAGTGTAGTATAGGGAGTTCGATAACAGTAGTAGACAGTGTAGTATAGGGAGTTCTATAACAGTAGTAGACAGTGTAGTATAGGAGTTCGATAACAGTAGTAGACAGTGTAGAATAGGGAGTTCGATAACAGTAGTAGACAGTGTAGAATAGGGAGTTTGATAACAGTAGTAGACAGCGTAGAATAGGGAGTTCGATATCAATAGTAGACAGTGAAAAAAGGGAGTTTTTTAACAGCAGTAGACTGTAGAATAGGGAGTTTTATAACAGCAGTAGACAGTGTAGAATAGGGAGTTCAAAAACAGTAGTAGTAGACAGTGTAGAATAGACGTTTGATAACAGTAGTAGACAGTGTAGAATAGTACGTTCGATAACAGTAGTAGACAGCGTAGAATAGGACGTTTGATAACAGTAGTAGACAGCGTAGAATAGGACGTTTGATAACAGTAGTAGACAGCGTAGAATAGGACGTTTGATAACAGTAGTAGACAGTGTAGAATAGTAATGCGTTCGATAACAGTAGTAGACAGCGTAGAATAGGACGTTTGATAACAGTAGTAGACAGCGTAGAATAGTACGTTTGATAACAGTAGTAGACAGCGTAGAATAGGACGTTTGATAACAGTAGTAGACAGCGTAGAATAGGACGTTCGATAACAGTAGTAGACAGCGTAGAATAGGGAGTTCTATAACAGTAGTAGACAGCGTAGAATAGGAGTTCTATAACAGTAGTAGACAGCGTAGAATAAGGAGTTCGATAACAGTAGTAGACAGCGTAGAATAGGGAGTTCTATAACAGTAGTAGACAGTGTAGAATAGGGAGTTATATAACAGTAGTAGACAGTGTAGAATAGGGAGTTCTATAACAGTAGTAGACAGTATAGAATAGGGAGTTCGATAACAGTAGTAGACAGCATAGAATAGGGAGTTCTATAACAGTAGTAGACAGCGTAGAATAGGGAGTTCTATAACAGTAGTAGACAATGTAGAATAGGAGTTCCATAACAGTAGTAGACAGTGTACAGAAAGGAGTTCGATAACACATAGACAGTGTAAAATTGGAGATTGAACCACAGCAGATTGATGAAAACAAAGATAGAAATAAACTATTTCAGATGGTTTGGGCATGTAGACAGAATCAATGATAAAGAAAAAGCTAAATTAGAATAGTGCTAAAACCCAAAGTGAAATACCAAAAGGCACACCTCGGAGAAAGTGGGATGAAGATATAAGAGGCACAAAAGCAAAGAAATCAAACTTTCACAGAAGGAAAAAGAAAATATCAGGTCAGGGTAGAGTGGACAAAGATTATTCGGGTATCTAAACCCATACATCGGAAGGTAGAATGGGAACAGATAAAGAAAGAAAATCATTGCAGGAGGTGGGTGTATTATTGGCAAGTGTAGAAGGTGCATGGCGGAGGACAACGGAAGGTAACCACACGGGATAATTTCAAGAGCAGTGGGCCATGACATGCGGAAAGAGGGATGCCACTGCCACACACTTCACTGTAAAATGACTACAATGATAATAATAATAATGTAATAGTAATAGATTATAGTCGAAAGCTCCAATCCGTTATAGAACAAGAGGCACAGGGCTAAAGGCAACAGTTGACTTGCTAATGATCGGTTGCAGAAAGAAAAATTAACAGAACATTAAGAAATAGTGCAAAAATAAGATTAAGATACATTGTAAACTATTAATTCAATGGAATGCAGTGTGACTGAATGACTCAAAAGGGTAGCTCACAAGGAGCATTAACCTGACAAAACAGCAAATAAAGTCTATCATCAATTTAAAAACACATTAACAAAATAAAAATAACAAGGACGGTGGATGAAATTGTACTTTCGAATGACAGTGAGCAGATTTGACTAGGAATTCATGGTCGACTACAGATCGGATCAGATGAAAATGTAACTGTAATCGCATAATTATAACATTCTCATTATCAAACACCTATCGTATAATAATAATACTTAATATGCCATACACCTATCGCATTATAATAACATTTTCGTAACCAAACACCTATCACATCATAATAACATTTAATATACCAAACACCTATCACATTATAGTAACAGCCTCCTTACCAAATACCTAGTGCATTATAATTACATTCTCGTAACCAAACACCTATCGCATCATAATAACATTCTTATTATCAAATACTTATCACATAATGATAAGATTTAATATACAGAACACCTATCGCATTATAACAACATTCACATTACCAAAAACCTATCGAATAACAATAACATTTTCATGACCAAACACCTATTACATTATAATAACATTCTCATTAATGGTACCAAACACATTGCATAACATTAGCATTCGCATTACCAAACACCTATCGCATAACAATAACTCTTAGGACATTCTTAAAAACACCTATCGTGTCGTAATAACATTCTCATTACCAAACACATCGCATAACAATAACATTCTCATTACCAAAAACCTATCCCATTATAATAACATTCTCAAATACCAAACACCTATCGCATAACAATAACATTCTCATGACCAAACACCTATTGCATCGTAATAACATTCTCATTACCAAAGACCTATCGCATCGTAATAACATTCTCATTACCAAAGACCTATCGCATAACAATAACATTCTCATTACCAAACACCTATCGCATTATAATAACATTCTTAGGACCAAACACCTATCGCATCGTAATAACATTCTCATTACCAAACACATCGCATAACATTAGCATTCGCATTACCAAACACTTATCGCATAACAATAACATTCTCATTACCAAACACTTATGGTATAATAAACAACATTCTTGGGACCAACACTTATCGCATTAAAATAACATTCTTAGGATTAAACACTTATCACATTATAATAACATTCTTAGGACCAAACACTTATCGCATTATAATAACATTCTTAGGACCAAACACTTATAATAATAACATTCTTAGGACCAAACACCTATCGCATCGTAATAACATTCTCATTACCAAACACCTATCCCATTATAATAACATTCTCAAATACAATACACCTATCGCATAACAATAACATTCTCATGACCAAACACCTATCGCATCGTAATAACATTCTCATTACCAAAGACCTATCGCATAACAATAACTTTCTCATTACCAAACACTTATCGCATAACAATAACATTCTCATTACCAAACACATATCGCATTATAATATTCTCATGACCAAACACCTATCGATCGTAATAACATTCTCAAATACCAAACACCTATCGCATAACAATAACATTCTCATTACCAAACACATCGCATAACATTAGCATTTCGTATTACCAAACACTTATTACATAACAATAACATTCTCATTACCAAACACATATCGCATTATAATAACATTCTTAGGACCAAACACCTATCGATCGTAATAACATTCTCATTACCAAACACATCGCATAACATTAGCATTCGCATTACCAAACACATCGCATAACATTAACATTCGCATTACCAAACACTTATCGCATAACAATAACATTCTCATTACCAAACACTTATCGTATAATAACAACATTCTTAGGACCAAACACTTATCGCATTAAAATAACATTCTTAGGACCAAACACTTATCCCTTATCGCATTATAATAACATTCTTAGGACAAATCACCTATCGCATCGTAATAACATTCTCATTACCAAACACATCGCATAAGATTAGCATTCACATTACCAAATACTTATCGCATAACAATAACATTTTCATTACCAAACACTTATCGTATAATAACAACATTCTTAGGACCAAACACTTATCGCATCATAATAACATTCTCATTACCAAACAGCTATCACATTATAATAACATTTTCATTACCAAACACCTATCCCATTATAATAACATTCTCAAATACCAAACACCTATCGCATAACAATAACATTCTCATGACCAAACACTTATCGCATAACAATAACATTCCCATTACCAAAGACCTATCGCATAACAATAACATTCTCATTACCCAACACATCGCATAACATTAGCATTCGATTACCAAACACTTATTGCATAACAATAACATTCTCATTACCTAACACATATCGCATTATAATAACATTCTTAGGACCAAACACCTATCGCATCGTAAGAACATTCTCATTACCAAACACATCGCATAACATTAGCATTCGCATTATCAAACACTTATCGCATAACAATAACATTCTCATTACCAAACATTTATCGTATAATAACAACATTCTTAGGACCAAACACTTATCGCATTGAAATAACATTCTTAGGACCAAACACCTATTGCATCATAACAACATTCTCATTACCAAACAGCTATCACATTATAATAACATTTTCATTACCAAACACCTATCCCATTATAATAACATTCTCAAATACCAAACACCTATCGCATAACAATAACATTCTCATGACCAAACACCTATCGCATCATAATAACATTCTCATTACCAAAGACCTATCGCATAACAATAACTTTCTCATTACCAAACACTTATCGCATAACAATAACATTCTCATTACCAAACACATATCGCATTATAATAACATTCTTAGGACCAAATACCTATCGCATCGTAATAACATTCTCATTACCAAACACATCGCATAACATTAGCATTCGCATTACAAACACTTATTGCATAACAATAACATTCTCATTACCAAACATTTATCGTATAATAACAACATTCTTAGGACCAAACACTTATCGCATTAAAATAACATTCTTTGGACCAAACACTTATCGCATTGTAATAACATTCTCATTACCAAACACCTATCCCATTATAATAACATTCTCAAATACCAAACACCTATCGATAACAATAACATTCTCATGACCAAACACCTATCGCATCGTAATAACATTCTCATTACCAAAGACCTATCGCATAACTATAACATTCTCATTACCAAACATCTATCACACTATAATAATATTCTCATTACCAAAAACACCTATCCCATTATAATAACATGCTCAATCTCATTACCAAACACCTATAGCATCATAATAACATTCTCATTACCAACCATCTATTACATTATAATAACACTCTCATTACAAACCTCCTATCGCATGATAATATCATTCTAATAACCAACCGCGTATCGCATAACAATAACATTTTCATTACCAAACACCTATCACATAATAATAAAATTCTCTTATCGCACTATAATAACATTCTTAGGACAAAACACCTATCACATTATAACAACATTCTTATTACCAAACATCTATCCCATTATAATAACATTCTCATTAGCAAACACCTATCACATGATAATAACATTCTTCAGACCAAACGCCTATCGTATTATAATAACATTCTTATGACCAAACACCTATCGCATTAGAATAACATTCTTATGACCAAAACACTTATCGCGTTAGAATAACGTTCTTATGACCCCAAACATGTATCGCATAGGATAACATTCTTATGACCAAACACTTATCGCATTATAATAAAATTCTTGACCAAACACCTATCGCATAATAATAACATTCTTGGGACCAAACACGTATCGCGTTATAATAACACTCTTAGGATCAAACACTTATCGTATTATAAAAACATTCTCATAACCAAACACCGATCCCATAACAATAACATATCAAATTATACTAAAAAAAAAAAAGACGACACACCTATCGCATAATGACAATCTTTTCATGACCAGACACCTATCGCATAATAATAATCTTTTCATGACCAGACACCTATCGCATAATAATAATCTTTTCATGACCAGACACCTATCGCATTATAAAATACAATTTCATGATCACACTTCACACACGTATCGCATTATAAAATAATATTTCATGACCACACAACCATTCTTAGGACCAAACACCTATCGCATTATATTTATAATAACATTCTTAGGACCAAACACTTATCGTATTATAATAACATTCTCATAACCAAACACCGATCCCATAACAATAACATATCAAATTATTAAAAAAAATTAAAGACGACACACCTGTCGCATAATGATAATCTTTTCATGACCAGACACCTATCGCATAATAATAATCTTTTCATGACCAGACACCTATCGCATTATAAAATACAATTTCATGATCACACACGTATCTCATTATAAAATAATATTTCATAACCACACACCTATCGCCTTAACAAATAATATTTCAAGACCACAGACCTATCGCTTCAGAAATAAAAGACCATACACTTATCACATTATCACATAAAATTTCATGACCACACACTTCGTATTGTAAAATAATGTTTCATTACTACACACCTATCGTAGTAGAAATGAAATTTTGTGACCACACACCAATTGCATTTTAAAATAATATTTTATGACCACACATCTATCGTATCATAAAATAATATTTCATGACCACACACTTAATGCATTGTAATAACAATTTCACAACCACATACTTACCGAATTGTAAAATGTCATAACTACACACCTCATATCCATAAACCTACACATTATAATATACAATTTCATGACCACACGTTCACCTATCGCCTTGTAATAACAATTTCATCACACAAACACCTGTCGGATTATAATAATCTCTTCATGACCAAACGTTTACGAATCGCAGTGTAATAATCTTATCACCTTGTAACAAATTTCATAACCACACACCTAACGCGTTATAATAATCTTTTCCTGATTAAACACATATCGCCTTGTGATAATTTCATGACCACACATCAATCGTATTATGAAATAATATTTCATGACCAGATACCTATCATGTTAGAAAATAAGATTTCATGACACACCTATTGCATTATAGAATAAAATTTCATAACCCAACACATTATCGTCTTGTAATAATAATTCCATGATCACACACCTATAGTATTATAAAATAATATTTCACGACCACACAGCTATTGCATTGTAAAATACTACAAACCTAGTGCCAACTGCATTATAAAATATTTTTTCATACCTACACCTATGGCATTATAAAATACTTTTTCAATGGACCACACACCTACTGGCAACTGAATTGTAAAATATTTTTTCATGAATACACACGTATTGCATTATAAAATACTTTTTCATGACCATACACCTACTGGCAACTGAGTTATAAAATATTTTTTCATGACCACATACCAATTGCATTATAAAAACTTTTCCATGACAACAGACCTACTGGCAACTGCATTATAACAATAATAACATACTTTTTCTCATGACCACACACCAATTACATTATAAAATACTTTTTCATGACCACATACCTATCGTATTATAAAACACTATAAAATGACCACACACCTATCGATTCTAAATGACCACACACCTATCGTATTCTAATTCTAAAATGATTTTCCCTGACGAAACACCTTTATAAAATACTTTTCATGACTAAACACCTATCGTATTATATAAAATAAACTACACACCCATCGCATTCTACAATACCATTTCACGACCGCATTATAAAATACTTTTTCATGACCACACACCTACTAGCGACTGCATCAAAATATTTTTTCATGATCACACACTGGCACCTGCATCATAAAATACTTTTTCATGACCACACATCTACTGGCAATGGCCACTGCATCATAAAAAACTTTTTCATGACCCCACACCTAAAGGCAACTGCATCATAATATACTTTTTCATGACCACACACTTACTGGCGACTGCATCATAATATACTTTTTCATGACCACACACCTACTGGCAAATGCATCATAAAATACGTTCTCATGACCACACACCTATTGGCAACTGCATCATAATATATTTTCTCATGACCACACACTTACTGGCGACTGCATCATAATATACTTTTTCATGACCACACACCTACTTGCAACTGCATCATAAAATACGTTCTCATGACCACACACCTATTGGCAACTGCATCATAATATACTTTTCATGACCCCACACCTACTGGCAACTGCATCATAAAGTACTTTCTCATGACCCCACACCTACTGGCAACTGCATCATAATATATTTTCTCATGACCACACACCTACTGGCAACTGCATAATAAAATACCTTTTCCTGACCACACACCTACTGGCAACTGCATTATAACATGCTATTTCCTGACCACACACCTATCGCATTATAAAATACTTTTTCATGATCACACATCTATCACATTATAAAACTTTGTCATGATCACATACCTATCCCATGATAAAATACTTTTTCAAGACCATACACCTATCGCATATTACAACTAAAATGCTTTTTCATGACCACATGTCTATCGAATATAAAAATACTTTTTCATGACCACACACCTATTGCCTTATAAAATACTTTTTATAACCACACACTTACTGGCAACTGAATTATAACATATTTTTTCATGACCACACCTATCACAAGCACATTATAAAATACTTTATCTCCTCATAATTGTCATAACACACCTATCTCCTTGTCAAATTGTCACTTTTCATAACCACATACCTATCTCATTGTCACATTAAAACACTTTTTCATAACCACATACCTATCTCCTATCACATTATAAAACACTTTTCATAACCACATACCTATCTCCTATCACATTATAAAATACTTTATCATAACCGCACACCTATCTCATTGTAAAACACGTTTTCATAACCACATACCTATCGTAATATAAAATACTGTAAAATGACCACGTACCCATCGCATTCTACAATACCATTTCACGACCGCATTATAAAATATTTTCTCATGACCACACACCTACTGGCAACTGCATCCATCGCATTATAAATCATTTTTTCTCGACCACATGCGTATCGCATAAGATACTTTTTTTATTACCACACACCTACTGGCAACTGAATTGTAAAATACTTTATCATGTCCACACAGCTATCGCATATTAAAATACTTTTTCATGATCACACAACTATCGCATTGTAAAATAATGACTATACACCTACTGGCAACTGAATTATAAAATACTCTTTCATGACCACACACCTATCGCATTATAAAAAACAATTCATGACCACACACGTATCGCATTATAATACTTTTTCATGACCACACGTATCGCATTATAAAATACTTCTTCTTGACCACACACCTACTGGCAACTGAATTGTGAAATATTTTTTCAGGACCATACACCTATTGTATTATAAAATACTTTTCCATAACAACACACCATTGGCAACTGCATTATAACATATTCTCATACTTTTCACACATTATCAAATACTTTGTCATAACCGCACACATATCTCCTTGTAAAACATTTTTCATGACCACATAAAAATAATAAAACAATTTTTCATGACAACACGCCTACTGACAACTGCATTGTAAAATAAAATACTTTTTCATGACCACACACCTACTGGCAACTGCATTATAAAGTTTTCATAACCACACACCTACTGGCAGTGGCAACTGAATTGTAAAATACTTTTTCACGACCACACCTATCCCATTATAAAATATACATTCATTACTACACACCTACTGGCAACTGAATTGTAAATACTTTTTCATGACCACACCTATCGCATTATAAAATATGTATTCATTACTACTAGTAATACTACACACCTACTGGCAACTGAATTATAAAATATTTTTTCATGACCACATACCAATCGCATTATAAAAAGACCATACTTTTTCATGACCCCACACCTACTGGCAACTGCATCATAAAAATAATAAAATACTTTTTCATGACCCCACACCTACTGGCAACTGCATCATAATATACTTTCTCATGACCACACACCTACTGGCAACTGCATCATACAATATTTTTTCATAACCCCACACCTACTGGCAACTTTATCATAAAATACTTTCTCATGACCACACACCTACTGGCAACTGCATCATAAAATACTTTTCATGACCCCACACCTACTGGCAACTGCATCAAATCATAATAAATAATATACTTTCTCATGACCACACCTACTGGCAACTGCATCATAAAATACGTTCTCATGACCACACACCTATTGCATTATAAAATACTTTTTCATGACCATATACCTATTGAATTATAAAAAACATTTTCATGACCACACACTACTGGCAACTGCATTATAACATGCTGTTTCCTGATCACACACCTATCGCATTATAAAATACTTTTTCATGATCACACATCCATCGCATTATAAAACTTTGTCATGATCACATACCTATCCCATGATAAAATACTTTTTCATGACCACACACCTATTGCCTTATAAAATACTTTTTCACAACCACACACCTACTGGCAACTGCATTATAACATATTTTTTCATGACACACACCAATCACATTATAAAATACTTTGTCATAACTGCACCTATCTCCTATCACATTATAAAATACTTTGTCATAACCGCGCACCTATCTCCTATCACATTATAAAATACTTTGTCATAACCACACACCTATCTCATTGTAAAACACTTTTTCATAACCACACACCTATCTCATTATGAAACACTTTTTCATGACAACACACCTACTGGCAACTGCATCGTAAAATACTTTTTCATAACCACACACCTACTGGCAACTGCATTATAAAATAGTTCTTCATGACCACATACCTACTGGCAACTGAATTATAAAATAGTTTTTCATGACCACATACCTACTGGCAACTGCATTGTAAAATAGTTCCTCATGACCACATACCTACTGGCAACTGTATTATAAAATAGTTCCTCATGACCACACACCTACTGGCAACTGCATTATAAAATAGTTCCTCATGACCACATACCTACTGGCAACTGCATTATAAAATAGTTCCTCATGACCCCATACCTACTGGCAACTGCATTATAAAATAGTTTTTCATGACCACATACCTACCGGCAACTGCATTATAAAATAGTTTTTCATGACCACTCAAATATTGGCAACTGCATTATAAAATAGTTCCTCATGACCACACACCTACTGGCAACTGCATTATAAAATATGTTTTCTTGACCACACACCTATCCCATTATAAAATATTTTATATTACCACACACCTAGAGCGCAACTGCATCATAAAATACTTTTTCCTGACCACACACATATTGCATCATAAAATATTTTTTCCTGACCACACACATATCGCATCATAAAATACTTTTTCATGACCACACACCAACTGGCAACTGCATTATGAAATTATAAAATACTCATTCATGATCACATACCTATCGCATTATAAAACTTTTTCATGACTACATACCTATCGCATTATAAAATACTTTTTTCATGACCACACATTTATTGAGAACTGAATTGTAAAATACGTTTTCCTGGCCACACACCTATCGCAGTATAAAATACTTTTTCATGACCACACACCTACTGACAACCGAATTGTTTAAAAAAAAATTGTGACCACACACCTATCGCATTCTAAAACTAAAATACTTTTTCATGACCACACACCTACTGACAACCGAATTGTTTAAAAAAAAATTCTGACCACACACCTACAGACAACCGAATTGTTTAAAAAAAATTTGACCACACATCTATCGCATTCTAAAATACTTTTTCATGACCATACCTACTGACAACTGAATTGTAAAAACTTTTTCATTGACCACACACTTACTGGCAACTGCATCATAAAATACTTTTTCATGACCACACATCTACTGGCAATGGCAACTGCATCATAAAATACTTTTTCATGACCCCACACCTACTGGCAACTGCATCATAATATACTTTCTCATGACCACACACCTACTGGCAACTGCATCATACAATACTTTTTCATAACCCCACACCTACTGGCAACTATATCATAAAATACTTTCTCATGACCACATACTGGCAACTGCATCATAAAATACTTTTCATGACCCCACACCTACTGGCAACTGCATCATAATATATTTTCTCATGACCACACACCTACTGGCAACTGCATCATAAAATACGCTCTCATGACCACACACACCTACTCGCAACTGCATTGTAAAATACGTTTTCATGGCCACACACCTATTACATTATAAAATACTTTTTCATGACCATATACCTATTGAATTATAAAATACTTTTTCATGATCACACATCTATCGCATTATAAAACTTTGTCATGATCACATACCTATCCCATGATAAAATACTTTTCAAGACCATACACCTATCGCATATTACAACTATAATATTTTTTCATGAACACATGTCTATCGAACTTTAAAATACTTTTTCATGACCACACACCTACTGGCAACTGCATTATAACATATTTTTTCATGACCACACCTATCACATTATAAAATACTTTGTCATAACCACACACCTATCTCATTGTAAAATACTTTTTCATGACCACACATCTACTGGCAATGGCAACTGCATCATAAAAACTTTTTCATGACCCCACACCTAATGGCAACTGCATCATAGTATACTTTTTCATGACCACACACTTACTGGCGACTGCATCATAATATACTTTTTCATGACCACACACCTACTGGCAACTGCATCATAAAATACGTTCTTATGACCACACACCTATTGGCAACTGCATCATAATATACTTTTCATGACCCCACACCTACTGGCAACTGCATCATAAAGTACTTTCTCATGACCCCACACCTACTGGCAACTGCATCATAATATATTTTCATGACCACACACCTACTGGCAACTGCATAATAAAATACATTTTCATGACCACACACCTACTGGCAACTGCATTATTAAATACTTTTTCATGGCCACACACCTATTGCATTATAAAATACTTTTTCATGACCACACACTTACTGGCGACTGCATCATAATATACTTTTTCATGACCACACACCTACTGGCAACTGCATCATAATATCATAAAATACGTTCTCATGACCATACACCTATTGGCAACTCCATGACCCCATAATATACTTTTCATGACCCCACACCTACTGGCAACTGCATCATAAAGTACTTTCTCATGACCCACACCTACTGGCAACTGCATGGCAACTGCATCATAATATATTTTCTCATGACCACACACCTACTGGCAACTGCATAATAAAATAACTGCTTTTTCATGACCACACACCTACTGGCAACTGCATTATTAAATACTTTTTTTCATGACCATATACCTATTGAATTATAAAATACTTTTTCTGACCACACACCTACTGGCAACTGCATTATAACATGCTATTTCCTGACCACACACCTATCGCATTATAAAATACTTTTTCATGATCACACATCTATCGCATTATAAAACTTTGTCATGATCACATACCTATCCCATGATAAAATACTTTTTCAAGACCATACACCTATCGCATATTACAACTAAAATACTTTTTCATGACCACATGTCTATCGAATATAAAAATACTTTTTCATGACCACACACCTACTGGCAACTGCATTATAAAATAGTTCCTCATGACCACACACCTACTGGCAACTGCATTATAAAATAGTTCCTCATGACCACATACCTACTGGCAACTGCATTATAAAATAGTTATTCATGACCACTCAAATATTGGCAACTGCATCGTAAAATACTTTTTCATAACCACACACCTACTGGCAACTGCATTATAAAATAGTTCCTCATGACCACATACCTACTGGCAACTGCATTATAAAATAGTTTTTCATGACCACTCAAATATTGGCAACTGCATTATAAAATACTTTTTCATGACCACACACCTACTGGCAACTGCATTATAAAATACGTTTTCTTGACCACACACCTATTGGAAACTGCATCATAAAATATGTTTTCTTGACCACACACCTATCCCATTATAAAATATTTTATATTACCACACACCTAGAGCGCAACTGCATCATAAAATACTTTTTCCTGACCACACACATATTGCATCATAAAATATTTTTTCCTGACCACACACATATCGCATCATAAAATACTTTTTTTCATGACCACACACCAACTGGCAACTGCATTATAAAACACTCATTCATGATCACATACCTATCGCATTACAAAACTTTTTCATGACCACATACCTATCGCATTATAAAATTAAAATACTTTATTCATGACCACACATTTATTGAGAACTGAATTGTAAAATACGTTTTCCTGGCTACACACCTATCGCAGTATAAAATACTTTTTCATGACCACACACTACTGACAACCGAATTGTTTAAAAAAAATTCTGACCACACACCTATCGCATTCTAAAATACTTTTTCATGACCATACCTACTGACAACTGAATTGTAAAAAACTTTTTATTGACCACACACCTACTGGCGACTGCATCAAAAAATATTTTTTCATTATCACACACTTACTGGCAACTGCATCATAAAATACTTTTTCATGACCACACATCTACTGGCAATGGCAACTGCATCATAAAATACTTTTTCATGACCACACACCTACTGGCAACTGCATCATACAATACTTTTTCATAACCCCACATCTACTGGCAACTATATCATAAATTCTCATGACCACAAACTGGCAACTGCATCATAAAATACTTTTCATGACCCCACACCTACTGGCAACTGCATCATAATATGTTTTCATGACCACACACCTACTGGCAACTGCATCATAAAATACGTTCTCATGACCACACACCTACTGGCAACTGCATCATAAAATACGTTCTCATGACCACACACCTACTGGCAACTGCATCATAAAATACGTTTTCATGGCCACACACCAATTGCATTATAAAATACTTTTCATGACCATAAACCTATTGAATTATAATATACTTTTTCATGATCACACATCTATCGCATTATAAAACTTTGTCATGATCACATACCTATGATCAAATACTTCTTCAAGACCATACACCTATCGCATATTACAACTAAAATATTTTTTCATGAACACATGTCTATCGAACTTTAAAATACTTTTTCATGACCACACACCTACTGGCAACTGCATTATAACTTATTTTTTCATGACCACACCTATCACATTATAAAATACTTTGTCATAACCACACACCTATCTCATTATAAAATACTTTTTCATAACAACACACCTATCTCATTGTAAAACACTTTTTCATAACCACACACCTATCTCATTATAAAACACTTTTTCATGACCACACACCTACTGGCAACTGCATTATAAAATACTTTTTCATGACAACACAAATAACTGCATTATAATACACCTACTGGCAACTGCATTATAAAATAGTTCCTCATGACCACATACCTACTGGCAACTGCATTATAAAATAGTTTTTCATGACCACTCAAATATTGGCAACTGCATTATAAAATACTTTTTCATGACCACACACCTACTGGCAACTGCATTATAAAATACGTTTTCTTGACCACACGCCTATTGGAAACTGCATCATAAAATATGTTTTCTTGACCACACACCTATCCCATTATAAAATATTTTATATTACCACACACCTAGAGCGCAACTGCAGCATAAAATACTTTTTCCTGACCACACACATATCGCATCATAAAATACTTTTTCCTGACCACACACATATCGCATCATAAAATACTTTTTCATGACCACACACCAACTGGCAACTGCATTGTAAAATACTTTTTTCATAACCACTCAACTATCGCATTATAGAATAGTCATTCATGATCACACACCTATAGCATTATAAAACTTTTCATGACCACATACCTATTGCATTATAAAATACTTTTTTCATGACCTCACATTTATTGAGAACTGAATTGTAAATACGTTTTCCTGGCCACACACTATCGCAGTATAAATAAAATACTTTTTCATGACCACACACCTACTGACAACCGAATTGTTTAAAAAAAAATTCTGACCACACACCTATCGCATTCTAAAATACTTTTTCATGACAACATACCTACTGCTAACTGCATTATAAATAAAAAATTTTCACGACCACACACCTATCCCATTATAAAATACGTATTCAGGACCACACACCTACTGGCAACTGAATTGTAAAATACTTTTCAATACCACACACCTATTGCATTATAAAATACTTTTCCATAATCACACACCTACTGGCAACTACATTTTAATATACTCTTTGATGACCACACCTATCACATTGTAAAATACTTTGTCATAACCGCACACCTATCTAGTTGTAAAACATTTTTCCTGACCACATAAATATCAAAACAATTCTTCATGACAAATAACCTACTGGCCACGTATCGCTTTGTAAAATGCAGTCCTACTGGCAACTGCATTATATAATAAAGTTTTTCATGACCACAAACCTACTGGCAACAGCATTATATAAAGGTTTTTCATAACCACACACCTACTGGCAACTGCATTATAAAACACTTTTTCATGACAACACATATAGCATTATAAAATACGTTTTTACATGACCACACATATCGCATTATAAAATACTTTTCATGACCACATACCTATCGCAAAATTATTTTTCATGACCACATACCTATCGCATTATAAAATACTTCTTCATGACCACATACCTATCGCATTATAAAATACTTTTCATGACCACATACCTATCGCAATATAAATTGTTTTTTCATGACCACACATATCGCATTATAAAATACTTTTTCATGACCACACATATCGCATTATAAAATACTTTCTCATGACCACACACGTATCGCATTATAAAATACCTTTTTCATGACCACACGTATCGCATTATAAAATACTTCTTCATGACCACACACTGAAACTGAATTGTAAAATATTTCTTCAGGACCACACAACTATCGCATTGTAAAAATAGTAAAATACGTTTTTCATGACCACACACCTATCGTGATTATAAAATACTTTTCATGACCACATACCTATCGCAATATAAAGTATTTTTTCATGACCTACTGGCAACTGTATTATAAAGTTTTTCATAACCACACACGTATCGCATTATAAAACACTTTTTCATGACCACACACATATTGCATTATAAAATACTTTTTCATGACCACACGTATCGCATTATAAAATACTTTTTCATGACCACACACGTATCGCATTATAAAATACTTTTGAAATCATGACCACCACCTATCGAATTATAAAATACTTTTTCATGACCACACGTATCGCATTACAAAATACTTCTTCATGACATACACACCTTCTAGCAACTGAATTGTAAAATATTTTTTCAGGACCATACACCTATCGCATTGTAAAAATAGTAAAATACGCTTTCATGACCACACACCTATCGCATTTTAAACACATATTCATGACCACACACCTACAGTAACTGAATTGTGATATACTTTTTCAGCACCACACACCCATTTTATTATAAAATACTTTTCCATAACTGCATTATAACATACTATCACACTTATCACATTATAAAATACTTTTGTCATAACCACACACGTATCTCATTGTAAAACATTTTTCATAACCACACCTACTGGCAACTGCATTATAAAATACATTTTTACATAACCACATACCTATCGCATTATAAAATACTTCATGACCACATACCTATCGCATTATAAAAAAAACTGAATTGTGAAATACTTTTTCATGACCACACACCTATTGCAACTGCATTATAAAATACTTTTTTCATAACCACACGATCGCATTATAAAATACTTTTCATGACATACGTATCGCATTATAAAATACTTTTTCATAACCACACGTATCGCATTATAAAATACTTTTTCATGACCACACACCTATCGCATTATAAAATACTTTTCATGACCACACACGTATCGCATTATAAAATACTTTTTCATGACCACACACGTATCGCATTATGAAATACTTTTTCATGACCACACACGTATCGCATTATGAAATACTTTTTCATGACCGCATGTTTCGCATTATAAAATATTTTTTCATGACCACACACGATACTTATAAAATACACACGTATCGCATTATAAAATACTGTTTCATGATCACACACGTATCGCATTATGAAAAACTTTTTCACGACCACACGTTACGCATTATAAAATTAAAATACTTCTTGATCACCACATACCTATTGCATTATAAAATATTTCTTGATCACCACATACCTATCGCATTATAAAATACCTATTCATGACCACACCTACTGGCAACTGCATTATAAAATACCTATTCATGACCACACCTACTGGCAACTGCATTATAAAATACTTTTTCATGACCACACACTTATCGCATTATAAAATACTTTTCCATAACCACACACTTATCGCATTATAAAATACTTATTCATGACCACACCTACTGGCAACTGCATTATAAAATACTTTTTCATAACCACATGCTTATCGCATTATAAATTATTTTTTTATAACCACACATATCGCATTATAAAATACTTTTTCATAACCACACATATCGTATTATAAAATACTTTTCATAACCACACATATCGCATTATAAAATACTTCTTGATCACCACATACCTATTGCATTATAAAATATTTCTTCATCACCACATACCTATCACTATCACATTATAAAATACCTATTCATGACCACACCTACTGGCAACTGCATTATAACATACTTTTCCATGACCACACACTTATCGCATTATAAAATACCTATTCATGACCACACCTACTGGCAACTGCATTATAAAATACTTTTTCATGACCACATGCTTATCGCATTATAAATTATTTTTTTCATAACCACACATATCGCATTATAAAATACTTTTTCATGACCACACACGTATTGCATCGCATTATAAAATACTTTTTCACAACCACACGTATCGCATTATAAAATACTTTTTCATAGCCACACATATCGCATTATAAAATTATTTTTTTAAACCACACATATCTCATTATAAAATACTTTTTCATGATCAAATGCTTATCGCATTATGAATTATTTTCATGACCACATACCTATCGCATTATAAAATACGTATTGACCACACACCTACTGGCAACAGAATTGTAAAATATTTTTGCAGAATCACACACCTAATACTTTTGCAGAACCACACACCTATCGTATTATATTTATAAAATAGTTTTTCACGACCACACGCACCAACTGGCAACTGCATTATTAAAAATACCTTTTCATGACAACACACCTACTGGCAACTGCATTATAAAATAATTTTTCATGACCACACACCCATCGCATTATTATAAAAAACTTTCCTGGCCACATACCTATCACATTATCAAATACTTTTTCAAGACTACACACCTATCACATAGTAAAACAATTTTTCAAGACTACACACCTATCGCATTGTAAAACAATTTTTCATTACCACACACCTATCACATTATAAAATACATATTCATGACCACACACCTACTGGCAACTGAATTGTGAAATACTTTTTCATAACAACACACCTACTGGCAACTGCATTATAACATACTCTTTCATTATCATGACCACACTTATCACATTATAAAATACTTTGTCATAACCGCACAACTATCCCATTATAAAACAATTTTCATGACAACACACCTACTTTTAGTATTAACTGCATTGTAAAATATTTTTCCATGACCACACACCTACTGGCAACTGCATTATAAAATATTTTTTCACGACCACGACCACACACCAACTGGCAACTGCATTATAAAATACTTTTTCATGACCACACACATTGCATATTAAAATACTTTTTCATGACCACAAACCTGTTGCATTATGTAAAATAATTTTTCATGACCAAACACCTATCAGTATCACATTATAGAGTACTTTTTCATGAACACAAACCTACCCAAGTGTAAAAATTTCATGACCAAATACCTATACCAATATGAAACACTTTTTCATAACCACACACTAGTCACATTATAAAATAAAATACTTTTTCATGACCACATACCTATCGTAATATAAAATACTGTAAAATGACCACGTACCCATCGCATTCTACAATACCATTTCACGACCGCATTATAAAATATTTTCTCATGACCACACACCTACTGGCAACTGCATCCATCGCATTATAAATCATTTTTTCATGACCACATGAGATACTTTTATATTACCACACACCTACTGGCAACTGAATTGTAAAATACTTTATCATGTCCACACAGCTATCGCATATTACAATACTATTTCATGACCACATGTCTATTGCATATTAAAATACATATTCATGACCACATCTACTGCAACTGAATTGTGAAATACTTTTACATGACCACATACCTATTGCATTATAAAATACTTTTCCATACTCAAACACCTACTGGCAACTGCATTATAACATACTCTTTCATGACTGGGGTATCACATTATAAAATATTTTGTCATAAACGCACACCTATCTCATTGTAAAACATTTTTCATGACCAGTGACCACATACCTATCCCATTACTATTACAAAACAATTCTTCATGACAACACACCTACTGGCAACTGCATTGTAAAATAAAAGTTTTTCATGACCACACACCTACTGGCAACTGCATTACATTTATAAAACTTTTTCATGACCACACATCTACTGGCAACTGCATTATAAAATACATAACCACACGTATCGCATTATAAAATACTTTTTCATGACCACACGTATCGCATTATAAAATACTTCTTCATGACCACACACCTATCGCATTATAAAATACTTTTTCATAACCACACACGTATCGCATTATAAAATACTTTTTCATGACCACACACGTATCGCATTATAAAATACTTCTTCATGACCACACACCTATCGCATTATAAAATACTTCTTCATGACCACACACCTATCGCATTATAAAATACTTCTTCATGACCACACACCTATTGCATTATAAAATACTTCTTCATGACCACACACAGATCGCATTATAAAATACTTCTTCATGACCACACACCTATCGCATTATAAAATACTTTTTCATAACCACACGTATCGCATTATAAAACTTTTTCATGACCACACACGTATCGCATTATAAAATACTTTTTCCTAACCACACGGCTATCGCATTATAAGAAACTTTTCCATGACCACACACCTATCGCATTGTATTGTAATGTAAACGACTCTTTTCATGACCATACACCTATCGCATTATAAAAAACTGTTTGAAGACCACACACCTATCGCATATTAAAATACTTTTTCATGACCAGACACCTATCACATTAAAGACTACCATTTCAAGACCACACACCTATTGCATTATAAAAAACTTTTTCATGACCACATACCTATCGCATTATAAAACAGTTTTTCATGACCACACACCTACAGGCAACTGCATTATAAAATATCTTTTCATGACCACACCTACTGGAAACTGCATTATAAAATACTTCTTCATGACCTCACACCTATCGCATTATTATAAAAATAAAATACTGTAGAATGACCACACACCTATCGAATTCTAATTCTACAATATCATTTCACAACCGTATTATAAAATACTTTCACATGACCACACACCTACTGCTAACTGCATCCATCGCATTATTATAAAATACTTTTCCAAGACCACACACCTATAGCATATTATTATTAAAATACTTTTCCATGACCAAACACCTATCACATTAAAGTTAGACTACCATTTCAAGACCACACACCTATCGCATATTAATATAAAAATACTTTTTCATGACCACACACCTATCACATTAAAGTTAAAGACTACCATTTCAAGACCACACACCTATTGCATTATAAAATACTTTTTCATGACCACATGCCTATCGTATTATAAGATACTTTTTCATGATCACACAACTATCACATTGTAAAATACTTTTTCAAGACCACACATCTATCACATATTAAAATACTTTTCCATGACCACACACCTATCACATTCACATTAAAATTAAAGACAACCATTTAATGACCACACACCTATCGTATTACAAAATACTTTTTCAAGACCACACACCTATCACATTAAAGACTACCATGTCAAGACCACAAAACCTATTGCATTATAAAATACCTTTCATTACCACTGACCACACACCTACTGGCCACTGCATTACAACAATAACATACCGTTTCATGACCACACACCTATCGCATATTAAAATACTTTTTCATGACCACACACTATCACATTAATTTAAAGACTACCATTTCAAGACCACACACCTATTGCATTATAAAATACTTTTTCATGACGACATACCTATCGCAGCATAAAATAGTTTTCCTGACCACACACCTACTGCAACTGCATTATAAAATACCTTTTCATGACCACACGCCTACTGGAAACTGTATTATAAAATATTTTTTCATGACCTCACACCTATCGCATTATTTTAAAAATAAAATACTGTAAAGTGACCGCACACCTATCGCATTCTACAATATCATTTCACGCCTGCATTATAAAATACTGCATCCACACGCCTATGGTAACTGCATCCATCGCATTATAAAATTTTTTTCATGACCACACACCTATCGCATTGTAAACTTTTTTTTTCATGACCATATACCTATTGCATTATAAAATACTTTTTCAAGACCACACACCTAAAGCATATTAAAATACTTTTTGCATGACTAAACACCTATCACATTAAAGACTACCATTTCAAGACCACACACCTATAAAATTAAAATACTTTTCCATGACACCTATCAGTATCAGTACTATCACATTAAAGACTACCATTTCAAGACCACACCTAACACCTATCATTAAAATTAAAGTATTTCAGTACACCACTATCACATTAAAATTAAAGACTACCATTTCAAGACCACACATTACATTAACGACTACCATTTCAAGACCACACCTATTACATTAAAATTAAAGACTACCATTTCAAGACCACCTATTACATTAAAATTAAAGACTACCATTTCAAGACCACACACCTATTACATTAAAATTAAAGACTACCATTTCAAGACCACACACCTATTACATTAAAATTAAAGACTACCATTTCAAGACCACACCTATTACATTAAAATTAAAGACTACCATTTCATGACCACACACCTATTACATTAAAATTAAAGACTACCATTTCAAGACCACACACCTATTGCATTATAAAATACTTTTTCATGACCACATGCCTATCGCATTATAAGATACTTTTTCATGATCACACAACTATCGCATTGTAAACTACTTTTTCAAGACCACAAACCTATTGCATTATAAAATACCTTTTCATTACCACACACCTACTGGCAACTGCATTATAACATACTTTTTCATGACCACACACCTATCGCATTATAAAATAGTTTTTCAAGACCACACACCTATCGTATATTTAAATACTTTTTCACGACCACACACCTATCACATTACAGACTACCATTTCAAGACCACACACCTATTGCAATAATTGCACTATAAAATACTTTTTCATGACCACAAATCTATCGCATTATAATAAAAAATAAAATACTTTTTCAAGACCACAAACCTATTGCATTATGTTAATTATAAATTACTTTTCATTACCACACACCTACTGGCAACTGCATTATAACATACTTTTTCATGACTACACACCTATCGCATTATAAAATACTTTTTCAAGACCACACACCAATCGCATATCAAAATACTTTTTCATGACCACACACCTATCACATTAAAGACTACCATTTCAAGACCACACACCAATCACATATCAAAATACTTTTTCATAACCTGACGTCTATCGCATATTAAAACACTTTTTCATGACCACACATCTACTGGCAATTGCATTTTAAAAGTCTTTCACTTTCATAACCACAATCCTACCGGCAACTGCATTATAAAATACTTTTTCATGACCACATATCTATGATCTATCACATATTAAAATACTTTTCATGACAACATACCTATCGCAATAAAAAAATATTATAAAATACTTATTCATGACCCCTTTTCCTTTCGCATTATAAAATACTTTTTCAAGACCACACACCTATCGCATTATAAAATACGTATTCATCACTATCAATATCATCACATTAGAAACTGTTTAGCATTCTAAAAACATGTTCATGATCAGGCACTATTGTCGTATAAAATAATTTGACCACACAACTATCGCATTATAAAATACTTTTTCAAGATCATTATCACTCAGACATCCGTCGCATTAAGATAATATCTTTTTATGACCAGACAACTATCACTATCACATTATAAATTACATTTGCATGACTAGACACATACTCCAGTATAAAAAAAACTTGTTCTTGTCCACACACCCATCGCACTATAAAATACTTTTTCATGATTACACTCATCACATTATATATAACTCCACGGCTATTGCATTATAAAATACCATTTCATGACCACACACCTATCACATTATAAAATACAATAAAGTGACCACACCTATTGCATTATCAAATACTTTTCCATGACCAGACACCTACTTAAATCGCATTCATAAATCCTTTTTTCACCACAACACACCTATCGCATTATAAAATATTTTTTCATGACCACATATATCTATCGCGCATTACTGAAATACAGGTACTATAAAATGGCCACACATCTATGAATAGTATCACTATATAAAATACCATGTCGTAATGAAATACATTTGCATGACAAAAAACTTTGTCCTGACCATACACACCTAGTATAATAAAAATACCTATCATATTAAAAAATACCTTTTTTCAATACCACAGACCTACCGCATAACAAAATATCAATATCATGACGACACAATATTATTTCAAGACTACACATATAACAATATTTTAAAACAATTTTTCTTGACCACAACTATCGCATTCTATTCTAAAAAACAGTCATGACCAGACACCTTGTGCATTATAAAATATGTTTTGATGATCACATATCCATCACATAAAAAATACTAACACCTATCACACTCTAAAATATTTTGTAATGGTCACATTATAACATACTTTTTCAGAACCAAACACTTAATGCATTAATATATAAAATAATTACTAAACGCCTTGTCTTAGAAATGTTTTTTCCTGATTTAACACTTATTGTATTATAAAATAATATTTCATGACCTATCGTATTATAAAACAATATTTCATAACCACACCTATCGTGTTATAAAATAATATTTAGTGACCGAACACCTACCGTATTACTATTATAAAATAATATTTCATGACCACACACCTGTAACACACAATAACATATAGTTACGACCAAATACCTATCGACTAATAATAAAAACTATGTTTTTATGACCTGACACTTATCCCAATGTACATGTAATTGTCATGACCATGTATTATTATATAATAATCCAACTATCAAATATATATTATTATTATCGTATTATATAGATTATTTTCAACGGCTTCACACCTACCGCATTAGAAAGGTTTTTCACGAATGTACCTATCAATACTATCATAAGTATCTTATCAAATAATTATAGAATATTTCTGATTACACACCTAATGCATTTTAGGGTTACAGTTATATTTATATGTAACATAATGATATTTGTGACATCACACCCTGCATAATTTTAGAATAATATCTGCAGCACACAATTACCTAAAAGTATCTCTATGACAACCAATTATATTTTAACAATATCTACAAACTACAAAATTATTCATGTAATGTTATAAAAAAACTCCCTGGGCCCACAACATATTATTACAATTCAAAATATAAATCGTTTGCATTACAAACACTAATACTTCACTATCACAGCATTATCTTCCTATTCGTAAACCCAAGACATCTAAATCTAAAGAAAATCTAAAACTTCAACACACCCATTGTATTTTAAATACATTTCCATGACAATTCAGACCATAACGTACAGATACCCTATACAGCGTACACCAATTGAGCCACCTTGAGTATGACGTGGTCACGTTGTTGGCGGGTAGTGTCACATGGCAGTGACTCGCCGACCCTCTGTGGGGTAGCGCAATCGGATTGTTGATATCCGCAGACCGGTAGGGGCTTACGGCACCCAAATGAACGGTTCCACCTCCTGCCGAAGCGCACTTTCTATAGCGTTGAGTAGTCTGCGTTGGATGGCTCAATTAACTCAATATGACGAGACGAGACGTAAATTTGTACTTCATAAACCCAAACCTACTGCATTGTGTAATTGTATCAGTATTTTTTATGACCACCTGTTGCATAAACTAAAAACACACACAAATGGAATTATAAACATTTCCATTGCATAGGCCTGAATATATATCATACTATTTATACAATTTAGTGACCACACACCCATCGCAGTATTTCAACCATATTTTCGTATCCATGTATCTATTTTATGACCTTTTTTTTGTTGCATTTAAGCCGCATTACAAAAATGTAGTTCTCAATATTGTTAAGACTAATTACCTTTTTGCATTATAAGGATTTAATGGCTCCGCTCCAATTGCATGATAATTGATAGCGCATCATAACACACACGCCACATTTTAAACAAATATTCATGTACACACACACCTGTTGATAATAATAGCATTGTTGTACCACATACTTATCACATTAGAATAACAATACCCTGACTACACAATACTATTAGTATTACTTGCATTAGATTTTTTGTGATTTCGTATTATAATTATAATCTAGCATTATTTCTATGACCAAAAGCCTACTATCATCCATATATTTTTATAATTCACCATAATATAACTACAGTAATCTCATTTTTCCTATCATCAAAATGATCTCTGTGCATTCATGACATTTCTCATTGCACTGTCACTTACCACATACATGTACCGTAGTACACACACATGACATACACCCTAGTGTATGGTTTTGTGATTAAAAGTAAACCAACCAGCCTTCATAATTGTTCTGTTTTCTGTACCACTACCAATAGTAACATCACCAGCACATTTATCAATAATTCCTTTTTATTTTTATTTAACACTGTCCTAATTTTAAATAATCTTGTAATTGCAAACACCTGTAACTCCTTTCTATTTTTTTTTCTCTTTATTTTAACGTAACAAAACCCTGCTTAACTGCTTACGTCCTTTAGTGGTTTTGGAGATCAATAATCAATATCCCCAAAGGCTTGAAATTGCAATGCATTGAGTCTCAAGAACTCATGATTTTACTTGTCCAAAAACACATGGAAATATTGGTTTTATATGAAAAAGCCCTCAATAACTTGATAAGTGTAGAACTAGGAGTACTAGGACTAGGACAATCCCCTATCATTTCATAATCATATAAAATATCATGACCTTTTTGTTCATCGCTAACTGAGTAACTGTAACATCTTTCCTTCACACGATATCTATATTGGTGACAGTAAAAAAACTGACAGTGACTGTAACAGCAACTTTCTTTCGAATTCCACTATCATTTTGTTAATGTCTAATACTAGTAGAGTAGCAGTAGCAGTAGATTAATATCTTTCATTCTTTATATCACGCATACTTCTTCATATTATTATAATAATTACTCAATCAAACCCAATTCTTTTGAATGAAAATACTACTAAAATGCCTAAACCCATCACAAATTTCAGACTAACCTTCCTCTGCATTATTAATAATTTCTCCATTGAGAACACTCCTATACCACACGCCTGTCGCATTATAAAATACTATTTCATGACCACACACCTATTACATTAAAAGAAACTATTTCATGATCAGACACTAAGGCATAATAATACAATATTATTTCATAACCACGTACCTAATGACACTAACATTAACAATAATACTAACATGTCAAAATATCATAACCATAAAATATTATTTATGACCACACGCCTCTATTGCATTATATTTTTATAATTATAAATAATAATTAATATATAACAAAACTCTTATCGCGTTCATAGAAGCTATTTCACGATTACACACCTATCGCATTAAAATACTATTTCATAACTCCACACCTATCGCATAATAATACTAAATTACTAATTCCTGACCAAACACCCATCACGTTAATAGAAACTATTTCATGACCACACACCTATCTCATGTTAAAATACTACTTCATGATCACACACCTATTGCATGATAAAAAAATTATTTCATTACCACACACCTTGTACATAATAAAATCATATTTCATTACCACACATATCGCATCATAAATACACCGTTTGAATAATAAATAAATAAGATGACCACACACCTAGTGCATAATACTACTATTTCATGATGACCACATGCCTAATAAACCACTATTACTATTACATTACCACAATCGAACGCATTATAAATCCTATTTCATGACCACACCTATCTCATGTTAAAGTACTACTTCATGACCACACATCTATCGCATCATAAACACACTTAACGCATAATAAATAAAATACTATTTCATGACCAGACACGTATCGCATTATAAAATAAGGTCTTATGGCCTCACATCTATTGAGTCAGAATTAGAAACCAATTCATGATCACACACATGTCGCATCATTAAGTATTAGATACATCATTCATATCATAAATAAAATACTATTTCATGATTACACATCTATCGCACTATTAAAACACCAATTAATGACCACACACTAATCGCACAATTTATCAAATATTGTCATGACCCCACACCTATGGTATCGCATTATTTATAAAATAAAGTCTTATGACGAAACACCTATCATTAGAAACCAATTCATGATTTTGCATTGGATTAAGAATAAGACTAAGACTAAGAAAGAAAGTTCGCTCTTCCATAACACCAATGACTAACAGAACAGTATATATAATAAATACATGATTGCAAAGTACATGTAGCTTTATTATTTCTTACTCCAATTTCCTCTTCTCACTCTCAAATTATATGGTAATGGTATGCAGCAATGCTCTTCAACTTCAAGCAACCATAACCGCAAGTCAATTTTGAGAACCAAATACCCATAGTATAGCAATACATTGTAACAAAAATAAACTCTCCTGTTGAACAAGTCGACCATAACCCTTTTCACGATAATGATTCATGTCTTATACTTAAGTATCAGTATCAACTTCCTGAAAGACAGTAGTGACAGAATGTCAATCAATGAATGAATGAATAAAAATCCCATTTCTAATTAAACTTAAACACAAAAACTTCATCATCAATTGTATGTGATTTTTTTCATTGTGAATGTGATACACGGCTGTCTCTTTCAATCATCAGCAACAACTGCTAAATAGCTTGTTTGAAACATTAATAATGATACCTGACTAATAATACCTTTTGAGTTTTGAGTGATACATAACAATAAATATTAATAATGTAATGCCTTTCCTTATTAAATTAACTTCTCTGCAACACAAGCTCATTTCTTGACCACAGGGCACAATGAGTTTAATAAACTGTCTTGAATATTACCTGACAGGCCTATATTAATAAATGTTAATGTTATTGTACTGTTTTGACTTGACACATTAAAAGTCACAGAATATTTTAGGAGATCAAGATCCCCAACCCATTATGAGTCAAATACTTCTTTATTATCAAAGTAACAGTAGTAACACCTTGTATTTGTTGAAATAACGTCTTTGCATCAATGCTACACAATAAGAATTAATATCCTTCATTTCGTCACTGTGGATGAATTAGATCAATTAGCATTTTGCCGATGAACACAAATACATTACAAAACACACATACTGTCATTAATGATTTGATTATATTGCCTCTTTCCAGGGTGGCAGCATCACATTTTTAACAATAAGTAAACTTGAAAGTTTTCACCTTGCACCGCTGTCCATGTCAAACTGATAAAGAAACCAAAAAGACGATTCCAAAAAATGTGGATATGATGGAACCATGGATAAAGATACGATGGCGAAATAATGTACGGCCAAGGGTGGGGAAGGGCATGTGAATGTGGCGGAGGAAGAGACAGTGAATGATTGAGAAGATAAAGTAAAAGAAGACAGAAACACAGCCTAGAGAGAGACAAAATAAAATTGACGCATTTGCAATGCAAAAGAGAGGCAGCATTTTACTTTGCGCAGGATTTGCTATATTAATATGCACCATAGCAGAGACAAAATACACAACATTCTCGATATGGTATCATCATATTATTAAATCTTATCAACCAATAAATTTGTCACCATTGGTGAAGTAGGATTGAGGATTAAGAAACACAACATTGTCTCCTTCAGTTCTTCTAGTTGTGAAAATACCGTAGTAAGTATTGTTAGTAGTATCGACATACCATTCCATTTGTTATACATGATCGAATAATCGGTAGACTCAGTGTTTCAATTAAAACACATAAGAAACATTCACATAATTTGACTAAATGTAGTAAGTGTACAATGAAAACGGGTCCCAGGAGAAGACCCATGCTTCGTGTCAATATTTTTTGTCAAGAGACGGAACTGTAAATTCGTTAAAGTTAAACTGATAAAAATAACATTCCACTACGGTATGACAAAACGGTGATAACACGAACAATGTTGAAATGAGTAATAATTTTTTTATCTGTATATATAATTTATTTTATGCTTGCCATGTACAATTATGCTCAGAATTGATGAAAGTAAAAGAATATATGTGAATAATGAATCTGTCCTTGGAAGAAAATATGAAAACCTATGGGAAGACAGGGTTTCAGTTTCAACAAAATTAATAATAAATAAAGCAGAAACTTAATAAAGAAATAACTGAAGAAAGGCAAAAGAATGAACATAGGTAGGTATTCAAAATATTTGCTTTTGAGTTTGAAGACACAAAGAAACATGGTCAAATCAGTTGTACAATAAATACAACATATTATTAGTATTATTATATAAATAACATATAACGTAATGACCATAAGAGTGTAAGTGTAAAACTAGTCCGAGCAAAATACTGAATAGGGTATAGATTGTGATTGTCAATGTTGAGTTGAACAGTATCCAAAGATGCTTGTTGTACTGGGATGCTGGAAGACAATTACAGTAGTACTAGTATTACTAGACGCTACTGTATGACGGTCATAAGTTTTTGACAGTGTCGTAACCTAGAAAATGCAACTCAACTGTAGACAGAAAAGCAAAAAAACAGAGACCGGCGCACTGGGGAAAGAAGCAACCACAAGCGTAATGACACATCCTTTTTTTTTTATACAAGAAATGTAACTTCAAGGTCATGTCATACAACATATTTTATATACAAGTATTGTAACGTGATGATCACGAGTCAGAAAGCGTAATAGTAATAATGAAATAAATCGGGTATATATTGTCGTTGATATTGAACAATATTGAATTGAACAATGCTTGCTGTACTGTACAGGCAGTAACGGGAGGCTGGAGGACAAGTTGTAGACGCAACTGTATGACGATTGTAAATTTCCGCAATTTCAATTTCCCAAAGGTATGTAAACCAGGAATATCGCTTAACCAAAGGCAGTAAGTCAGACACGACAGTAGTGTAGTACCGTTACCTAGAAAATGTAACTGTAGATAAGCAAAAAAAGAGAGACAGGTGTGCTGGGGAAAGAAGCAACCACAAGTATGACAATTGACGTTTTTTTTCTCTTTCTTGTGTTGTAGTTGTAATTTGTATGATTAGTGCATGAATGATGAACAAGCAAGGTAACATTCACGGCCATGAGTATGAAGTATAAGCACACGACTTAAACGAATGCCTTCTGTGAGCTGATGTTGAAATTGAACAGAATTGATAAAAGAATACATGTATAATAATAACATAAATATATAATGATTAAGTCAGTGAGGGAAAAACAAAAACATATGGGAAAAGTGACTGAAGAAAAAAAGAACACAGCTGATTCAAAACACTTGTTTTTGAGGATTACAATTACATGTAAAAAAACCCACATATGCATCGGTTCGGTAACTTAATCTAATTTAAAGTAATTTCATCAAGTATAACGATTACAAGAATCAGAAAGCGTCATAAATAGAGTATAGATTCTCATTATGTTGAGTTGAACAGTATCTAAAAATGCTTGTTGTTAATGTTATACTATACACTACTGTGCAGGAACGGGACGCTGAACTGGAAGACAAGTCGTAGACGCAACTGTATGACGATTGTAAATTTCTGCAATTTCATTTTCAATTTCCCAATGTATGCAGTAAACCAGTAGTGTAGTACCGTTACCTAGAAAATGTAACTGTAACTGTAGATAAGCAAAAAAAATGAGGTGTGCTGGGGAAAGAAGCAACCACAAGTATGACCTTTTTTCTCTCTTGTGCTGTAGTTTTTATGATTAATGCATGAATGAATGATGAGCAAAGTAACACTAACACTACAGTAAAGTAACAGCCAGTACACTCATGACCATAACCACAGGACTCCATTGGATTAGGAAAGCCATTTCATTTTCTTCATTGTTTGAGTGAGATGATGTTCAAATTATCTTTTTCTAATTAAAAAATTGTGATTGTACATATGTACTATGTAGCCTCAAAAATAAAATTTGTACGGTATTATAAAAGTTTGAACAAAGCATTAAGCCATACTCATTTCTATTAATTCTATTGTATGCTAAATGTTCGAAGTATGAAATGAGCAGTTTAAATGTTTGGTACTTCTCGTCACCTGAGAGTAAAATTTAAGCATACAACAATGCACCATCATACTGAAGTGACTATGTATATTAATATTATATACTACTATCTTCAATAAACAATGCTATTAATACATAACATACCCTCATACAGTCGCAGTACTCACACCATGAATGCATACCTGTATTCCTAATACAAACCATACCCAGGAGAGGGACCGAGAGGCAGACACGAGACAGCAAGAGGAGGAAGGCATCTTGAACTTTGGGGCAAGGACACACAAGACTTCTCACTTGTCAAGCTCTACACACCATTGCACTTGCAGCCATTATGTATTCAACAACTTCAACAAGGATAGGTTTTGACCTCGACATCATTAAATTGATCAGTACGTTCACAAATGTAGGGCCTACATTTAAGTTGAACTACCCGGTATTCTGTATTTTATCAATATTGATGTTTTGTCATCGAATCTCATATTCATACTCATTGTGAATGAAAATGTGAAATGCAAGACTGCCAATTTTTTTTTGGTGGCTTTTTTACTTTTTACATGTAGTTTTGGTTTTGAACTTAATTTAAGTTATTTGACTTCAACTTCAATTAAAAATGACTGAACTGTAGGCCTAGTACTGCTAAAGTACATGTACATGTAGTAGTAGTATGTTTAAATTGTAATGCATGTATAATTATATTATTATTTCTTATATTGTTGTAGGTATAGTTGTGCATGTTTGCCTATGCTATGTTGTAAGTTGTACAAAACTATTACTCGCACTATTAATCAGTATCATTAATCAGTATCACTATCACTCAGTATCACATCAGTCGGGCATAAGCCTACCACCATTATACTTGAACAACTTTTAATTTTGACTCATTTATTTGTCATGTTATTCCAATGTTTCTTTCATTTGTATTGTAATGGTCGATCATGTACTACTAGTAGTAGAGTAAAAGAGAGTAGGTGGAGAGAGAGAGAAAGAGAGAGAGAGAGAGAGAGAGAGAGAGAGAGAGAGAGAGAGAGAGAGAGAGAGAGAGAGAGAGAGAGAGAGAGGCAAAGATGGCTGTAATTAATAAACCGTATATAATATAAATATATTTTCCTTGGATTACCATTACTACATGACGTATTTTATTGTAATTCAATTATAACCCTATGAAGAGTCCTAATGCCAGTGTCAAGTAGAAACAGAATCTGCCAGTAGTACTAGTACCGGAAATATAAATACGCCAGTGGTAGTGGTACACTCACTGTGTTTGTAATAGTGGTAAGAAGAAGCAGTTAGAAATACAGAATTGCATGTTACTAATTTACTAATTGTTACTGTTACAAATTTTTTAATCTACTTTATGATGACATTAGTATCTAATTTGTAATAAAATCATTAAATTATATATAGAGATAATTGCCTACTAATTACTGCAAGCACTATCTATTATTTTACATTTTTATTCAAACATTTCTCTAATTTGTCAGAAGTGTATTTTATTAGTATAGTACTATTACTATTAGTCAGCAGTGTTTGTAAACTGTTTTAGTCTTCTTGCAGTGTAAAAATAATTTTAATAGGGTACGTAGAACCAGGATGGATGACTAAGAATAAGAAAATTGCATTGAAATTGAAATGTGTTTTTGTAGTAAGTTGGCGTGACTAATGGTAATGTGTTACTGTTACAAATGTTTTTATCATGGCAAATATTTATTATATGTATATATTTATATTACATTATGTATAAAGTATACACTTAAGAAGTGCATGATGTAGTACTAGTACTATAAATTGTGCTTGATGTTGACAATAAGAACATAACTACATTAACTATGATAACATGTCACAAGGTGAACTTTTATATGAATTATGAATGCACTATTTCTTCATGCAGTGCTTTTATTGTTAATGAATGATCTGCTTACTGAACCCTTTGTATAGCATGAGCATGGACTCGCAGAATTACTTATTTTATGCATCGTTAGCATGAAAAGAAGACTGACGGCTATAAACAACCTATTATTACACTCATATATTGTCAGTGTCAGGTGGTAATAGTATATAGGTATCTGAAGTGATGGTAAGCTTGATGACGTACACAAGACAAGTCAGGAAAAGAGAGTAAGACTAGTAAGTAGTAGTACTATTAAGACTTTAGTAAGCCTAAGAAGAGTAAGAGGTCCGGTAAAGTTTAAAAATAAAAGCAAGATGACAGATTAATAGACAAATCAGATGTACTCAAAGATAGTCTAGAGCAACAGAAGCAGCAGCATCGAGATAGTACAGGGAAGTATGTAACGTTAAAGTTAAAGATAGAAGGATGAGTTAATGCACAAAAGAAGTAAAGTATGATGAGTAAGGCACTCGGGACAACAGACTACAACTGTACAAGTGTGTTTGACCAAAAACGTATAAAACTACAGTAAATCCCAGTCGAACGGAAGAGGTAATTTTCACAAATATTTATTCATGTTCAGTGATAAGAGGTAAGTCTACCTTACTCAATGCAATGTTTTTGTTTCCATTTCATTCAAAACACACACAAAAAGACAACTGTGGTAAATAAAATTGATAAGAAAGACTGTCAAAAGTCAATGTAAATCGTGATACATGTACTAATAGTACTATACGATAGTACAACTACTGATGATACATTACATGAAATGGTAGATATGCATGAAGACGGTTTAACAACTGAAAAGAGTGACAGAAAGACAGGTCAGGGAATTTGCTGATGTACAATTAGTAATACGTCTTTAGCAAGACATTTTTATGATAAAGAAAAGACCTGGATCAGAAGGAATTTAATCTAAGGTGATTGATATTTTTGTGTGTGACGAGTTTTGAATGATGAGATCAATGAAGACGAGGAATTAACAATCACATTGACAATATAGTTGAAGTATAATGGTAATAGTCTAGTGTTTTCATTTCATTCAAAACACACACAAAAAGACAACCTTGGTTATGATAAGATTGATAAGAAAGACCGTCAAAGTCAATGTAAATCGTAATACATGTACTAATAGCACTATACTTTAGTACAACTACTGATGATACATTACATGTATTGTATTATTTAATTTGTAAATCAAGTAAATGGCAGATGCATGAAGACGGTTTAACTGAAAAGAGTGTGACAGAAAGACAGGTCGGAATTGATTGCTGATATACAATTTGTGTACGTCCTTAGCAAGACTTATTTTTATGATAAAGAAAAGACCTGGATCAGAAGGAATTTAATCTAAGGTGAATGATTTTTGTGTGTGTGATGAGTTTGAACGAACATGAGGAAGTTTCATGAATTAACAATCACATTGACAGTATAGTTACAGTATAATGGTAATAGTCTAGTCGATATAGTAGTGTAGTAATGATGGTATACCATTAAGGAGGAATAGAAGAACAGTGAGAATTTTTTAAAACTTTTAAAATATTGTATTGTAAGCGTAAACGGAGGGGAGGAAGAAATGGAACTGTTTGATGTTTTGTTTTTTTTTAGCAATTCAAGTATGCTTAGTTTAGTTGTCTACGAACAATTAAAACAATGAGGGGAGAGTGAAGGGGGAAAGCAGATTCATGAGTTTTGAAAGACAGGAAAAGTTATCAGTACAATCCACATGTAATTCCAAGCCCCGGTATCGTATGTTATCTATTAAAAACAATTAAAACGGAGGAGGGGTGTGGGGTTAATGAAAAAAGGAGCATCTTGAAAAGACAGAAAACACTATCCACACGTATATGTCATGTTTTACTGTACATGTCATGTTTTACTCATTTTTGAAACGTGAAAATGGATTAATGAATGTGAAATGTTGACTTTGACAACTTATCTAGTTTGCAGCTTAATTTCCAAGAAAAAGTGAAGTTAATAATAATATAGCTAAAAAAATCAATAAAAGAGATATAAAACCAATGGTGTATAGTAGTAGAAATGTTTGTATGTTTGCAATTTAATTAAAGAAGTAGACTAGACAGTCCCTAGATTGGAAGTAAGAATGCAGAATCTTTGTGAATATAAAACAGAAAACAAAAAATATGAGACCTTTGTAGGTCTGTCTTATTCTTAAATTGTGACTTGTCTTACTTTACAATCTTTCAAGGTAAAGAAAAACCGACCGGACTTGTCCCTTATTCTAAACATAGTTAGGCTCTTTTCGATTTGGCAAGAATTAATTTGAAGCTCTCCGTCGAGTCATTACCAACACCACTCTCATTATTATACCAACGAATAAGCTATAGAGCAATAGAAGAACAGTTATACAGTTATAGGAGCTAAGAAAAGATAAGACAAATGGATCCTTAACAGAATATGAATACAATGTGAGATTGTCCAAAAAAAGGGAGAACAGATATGAATGACGCTGAAGTCTTTCATCAATGGCAATGACATAGAGACAAGATATTCATTTTTTCGGATTAGAAAACATTTCGATGAAGGTGATGTAAATGCGATTTCAAAGAATACGGCTCTCCCAAGTCAAATAGTGCCTCCACCCTGCATGAACTTGACGATCCGCATTAAATCGGTTGGTTAAATACCAAGACCTCTATGAAGCACCCACTCGAAGGTGCCATTCAATTCAATCAACCCCGCATTTTCGTCAGGATAAGTGGCGACGTTCGGCATAATGAATCATGTCGTGATTGTGAAGATCTTTGGGAGACACTAAAATACCTCGTCAAATGGAAGAAGTAGACACAACCAAATAATCACAAGAAGACATTGGAAAGTTAAGATGAAAACAGGACCATGTATGTATTCAAACACGTTGGACGGTGGACAAACAAAGTTTTGACACGACAGATTAGATTGCATTAAGCTGTGTGCAGTTTATGTCTAGTAACTGATGATAACGAAGCATTGTGAACCAATGAACTGTCCTTTAAAAAATTGACATGGAATTTCAAATACCTGTCACCTTAATTTTTTTTTGTTGAAATTGAATTGCAAATGCAACATCCTGAGAAAGCCCTCATTAAAATTTCATCTGATAGTGATACCAGAATCACTCTTGGATTAAACCAGAATATTTTGTATTTATTAGGTTTTGCTTTATTTTTTAGAAAAGAGAAATCTAGAACGAAAGAATCAAATCCGGGACTACCAGTACTTCAAAAGTTTGTTTTGCAGCACTGTTGGGCCAATGGGATGTATATTTTCTTTTAATAGTAATAATACTAGCATAGTTCTCCTGTCGTTTCATCCTAGGTAACTAAATTAAACCAGCTGCTCTTTTTCTTCTAGACTAGATGCCTCTGAAAACAAAACAAATTTTTGCTACTCACTACTCTCCCTTTTCAAAGCTCACAATGTTCTTTTTATCATCTCTATGTACCTCACCACACTGTCGAAGACACTGACACAAACAACGTAGAAAAAATACATTTTTCGCATGAAAGTGAAAGCACACATCAGAGGTTAGTCTTTACATCTTTAGAGTGAGAATGACTACCAACATTTTTAAGTAGCCTACATTGCGATAAAAAAGACCAAGACACTGATATCATGCAATCTTTTGATCTCAGTGGTTATAAATCTTGTTAAAATTTTCTTTTAATTTTTAAAATAACCCTGAAGCAAGCTACAGGAGTTTATTATATAATTATACCTTTTACCAGCCTATTCTATGATAAGAGAGCTTTAATTTTATCCTCTTTAATTGTCATCAAATTCACACACTTACACTACACTACGAGTAGTAAAATGTTCCTGAGAAAGGAGTCTTAAAAGGGCTTTTTCTTCAAATAAATTTCAAATGTTGGTCCAATTCATGATGTTGGTATCGGAGGGTACATTCTAAGCTTTTGAAAATGCGAAACTTCACAATTGAACAACTTAGATGGTACTGTACAGGTACCATGAACCTAATTAAAATGGATAATTCAATTTTATGACCACAAAAAACACCGGCAATGCATTAAGTAATAGCAAAGAGAATCTTGTTGAAGATAATCCAGAGTTTCATAAAAAAACCTTCCCGTAGAGCTCAAAGCGATATCATTATAATCATGAAAAGGGACCAAACATAGCAGTAAAATAATAAGAACTACCCATGACTGGTTAAGTCGATGGGACTAATTTTTTTTTTGTAAACGTCAGCTCAAATGACATTAAAAAACGAACCCTTTTAAAACTCAATCCTCCACTAATTCATAAAAACCAAAGCACCTTTTAATGCAAGATTTGAGCGGTAAACCGATTTAACCACGGGTGTGCGTCTTCACACCTTGAGGGTAAATCAGTAAATCTTGGTGCATCGGCAGGAGATTCGTAGTGCAACATTTTATCGAGAAGCGCAATACCGATTCTGAGCTCAGGCAAGGATGTAAATGTCGTAACATGGTGGAGAGAAAGGGAATCTTTCTACACCCATTTTGACACGTAGATTCAGACTACCAGCACTTCAAGGACAGAACACCCAACTTTAACACCTGATTCTGAAATAAATCATGAGGCAAGACTATGGTAATGAAAAAGCAAAGGCAAGATATATAATAATACAATATAAAGAATGTCAATACGTAACAATAAGTTTGAAGTAACACAAAATAAAAATATGTAGCCTATAGAATCTAGATCTTATGATCTAGACTAAGATTGATATTTTTATAAGTTAATCATATCATTCAAATTTTAAAGGATTGTTATAAATCATCTAATTCCCGTGATTAAACGATTTCTGGGTAACAACTTCGTGTTTGTGATCCATGTTGTTGGCATAGATCTAGATCTAGAGTCGAAATACATTTCTCTTATGTCATGCTAGATCTATACTAAGTTTAAGGCAAATATGACAAATGACCACTTCACTAATAAAGACAGAACAAACACGTGACGTCTCGGGTACAACCCTTTCGTCAAACAACAAACGAGAAATATCTGATTTAGGATCTAGACCTATTAGTGGAGTCACTTATTGTCCTATCTCGCCTTTAACTTCACTCCACTGTGGCTCCTTCGTACTTTACTAAGTTTAAAGCGAAGGTAATGACAAATACAAGGAATAGACAAAAAAATCCCAGCCACGATGGGGATCAAACCCACGAACTCTGCGTCAACACCCCTCGCCTTGAAAAGAAAGCTTGCTACCAACTGACCTAACTACGATCCCAAAGCTCGGTTGGTAGCACACGGTTCGATCCCCATGTTGACTAGAACTTTTTTCTGTCTATTCCTTGTATTTGTCTTGTCTTTGTTCCTATGGGGCTTTCATATTATGTCATTACCGTCGCTTCCGACATGCCCCTTGCCTCACTGCTTGCCTATACAAGTTTAAATAACCTTGAGAACGGATGTCAATCTAGTCTAATGTAATACTGTTCGTGAGTATGATATTCAAGAGAGTTGAAGTCTGGGGCACGTGAATAATTCTGATGATTCTCATATAAATCCAAAACATAAATGCAATGCAAAACCGCTACAAACATGAGAAGCAGAAATGTGAAAACATTGAACTTACCTTTTGAAGATTCATGAAAGGCAGGACACAACTGATCTTGACCTTGTCTTGACACTTTTCAAACTCGAGGCTTTCATTCACATAAATATACCTAGAATTATATCTCTACATTGTAAGTATCTTCATTTAAGTTTAAGAATCTCAACTTTACCGACTTCCGCGATTGTCTTCTTAGATCTAAGGATCGAGACTCGCAGATTTGGCGTTCGACCTTTCCAAAATGGCGGTTTGGACGCGGTAGCCCTACACAATTATATAGATATCTCTAGATCTAAATCGTGAGTCGATTTACATTTTTAGGTAGATTTACTCATCGTTTAAGGGTTTTCTCGATTCAGGTGTTAACTATCGTCAAACATTTCAGGTTTCTGGTCGTTACAACAAGTACATAGTATGTAATATCGCGCAACAAAGCCGTTAGGCTCAGGTCGCGACACGACAAGGCTTTCCATCGTCGTATCAGTGAGCGTCGCAGATGGGAAGTGAAATTCGGTGAAGGTTGGGCGTCGTATTTATACTACTAACCAGGCAGCTGCGTAACTTTCTGCGCAGAAGCCTTGGCTATGACGTCCTAAGAACGCTGTGGGGTCCTGTGTGGTACGATAAGTTAAAAATTATCTTCATAGAATTTCTATCGCACGAATTATGCATATATTTTCTTTAAGAGAATAGAAAATTGTTTTTAAAATGTATCCATTGTATCGAATAATAATAATATAAACACACTATTAGGAATATGTTCTTAACAGAGCCTCAATCTTAAAATAGTCATTGCGACATATTCCTAAGATAGTAACTGAGCTTGTTCTGGTTGCTGTACTGGATTGCACTGGAAATTTCAGGTTGCATCTTTGTTTAGGCTATCATCAACGCGTTGCGTAGATCTAGATCGTCAGCCCAACGGTGTGTTTCGTAGGCATATATTATCCAGAAAATACGTGTAATAATAATACACGTCACGAAGACGAAAGGTTAACGATTTTGCCCATGAAATACCTGACAATTTCTATTTCTAAACACGTATAACATCGTACCGACGACAGTATGAGGGAAGTTTGTCTCTACGTTAAATTGGGATTAAGAATTAGATGTTTCAGTTCATTTTAGAATAAAATAAAAACTCTTTACTTTCACTAGATCTAGATCTAGATCTAGATCTAGTTTTACACAAAAAGGGATCTGTTACTCGTAATTTTTTTTAAAGGTTTTCACTATGCTGCTTGTCCCACTATTTCGTCGTATTAGTGAATACTAATTATGAATATACATCACATCATAATAACATATATACAGCTGTATTGTCGACGATTGCAACTTTGATTGAGGAGCTATCTATCTTTAAGCTAAACTAATAGCATTATATTTCTTCTCTTACTGGTATTACTTGTTTTGAAAAGAAGAGTAATTTTGCTTCCCTATGTTACAGCTGTGTCGTTACTAAGTAAATAGTAGCAATTCTGAAGAAGTAGTAACTCAATAATAGGATCTCCATCTTTGCATTAAATATAAGAACCAGTCTACTCATAGAAATATAACATTTAGTAGCCTGCATCTATGACTATGAGGTTACTTCACTTTCATCTTCACCGCGAATTAAGATACAATGATATCATGAAAACGGGTGTCAGACGACTGGGAAAATGGAACGGTACCGGTAGTGCCAAAACACGAGAAAGGAAGGATGAACTATGGAATACTCGTACTGTTGAGGGATATCGCTGCTTAGCGTGCCAGGATTCTGGAAATGAAACTAAGGAAAAGAGTAGAAGATCAGATTCAAGAACACTGGAGTGGATTTAGACCACGGAGAAGTCTACAAGACCACATATTTACAATGAGACAAATAATAGAAAAATTCCTTGAGAGAAACATTGACTTGCACCTGTTTTTTTTATTGACTTAGAAAAAGGCATTTAACAGTGAGGAAGGGCGAACTATGGCATTCCTTAAATGAACACAATGTAGAGCAACGTTTAATAGAAGCCATTAAAACTTTTTTTACAATAAACCAACATGTGCAGTAAGGGTATCATATTATATCATATCTTTTCAGAGGCGAAGTAGGACATTTGACTTTAAATGCCCCATACATATCAAAATAATCAGGAAGTTTTAAAAATGAATGAACATATTATAGTAATCAATAAGAAAAATTAGTACATTCACTCATCATACAAATATTTTAAATTATAGAAGAATTAATACTGTTTGCATTTTTTGTTTTGAACAGTAAATCATTCCATAATTTGACTGTTCGTATAGTGATAAAATTATGTCTCACTCATAGAAGTAGAACTTCCTGTAATATAAATCTTAAATCTATCTCCCCGTGTAAAATTCACATGAGAATAGCTGAAAAATGATTTATAATCAATATTATCTGTTATGAACAATTTTATACAATTGGATAAAAGTATCTAGATATGTATCTGAAGAATTTGATGTAGATATAAGACAGGGCTGTATCTTAAGTCCTCTTTTGTTTCTCACATTTATGGATTTAGTTGTAAAGGCATCGTCTAAAAGGAAGAAAATGAATGTAGGTGTGTGGAAGCTCAAACCAGTAAATATAGCAATGCTTATGTTTGCTAATTATTTAGCTCTGTTTGGAAAGTCGGGAAGGGATTTTCAGTCGAATATCAACATGATGAATATTGAATTAAATAAAAGAGGAATGAGAGTAAATGCAAAGAAAACCAAAACAATTATAGTAGGTAGGGAAGCCAAAACACAAAATCTTAAATTGGGCAGGGAAATTTTAGAACAAGTTCAAAGCTACAATTAACTCAGATGGAAAGCTAAGAGAAGAGGTCAGCCGGAGAATCCAAGGGGCAAAGACAATATATAACTATCTGGGAAGGGCATATATAGGTAAATAAAAATTGTCTGCAAAAACCAAAATGGCAGTATACAACACAGTTTATTGTCCTACTCTCCTTCATGACAGTGAAACCTGGACCTTAGACAGAAGGGAATACAGTAGAGTACAAGCAGTTCAAATGAAAATATCTAAGAAGAGCAGTAGGGGAAACTAAAAGAGACAAAATCAAAAACACAACAATAAGAGATCGAACTAAAGCAGATAGCATAAAAACTAAGATAGAAATAAATCAACTGAGATGGTTTAGGCGTGTAAACAGCATGAATGACAATAGAATAGTTAAATTAGTATACAGTGCTAAAACTCAACGTAAAAGACCAAAAGGAAGACATCGGAGAAAGTGAGAAGAAGATATAAAAAAGGCATTAAAGCAAAGAAATTTAACTTTCACGGAAGGACACAGAAAATGTCAGGACAGGGCAGCCTGGAGAAAGATCATTTCGGGCATCTAAACCCATACACTGGAATGTACAATGGGAGCTGATAAAGAAAGAAAGAAAGCTATCGTGAAAATATGAGCAATAATAACATTAGAATGAAAGACAATCTGTATCATATGTATTTCTAAGATATTATAATAGATTGATATCACAAACATTATTCAAATCAGTATGTGAACTTTAACAAAGCCTTCTCTTTGTATTCTTCCACCTGCCCTTAAGATAATGCATGTATTGTAATCCTAATCGTTATTTACACGTGAGATAAAATAAAACACGCTTCTACGGCGCTTTTCGAATGAAGCCTCAAATCCAGATTGATCAAATATGTTGACAACAGTGCTGTCATCGAAATGATACGTGTATGAATAAAACATAATTAAACAAAGATCCTTGATCTAAACACCCCAAAAGTGAGCGTTAGCATTTCAGACTACCCCCCCCCCCCCGAAAAAAAACAAAAAAAAAACAAAAAAAACCAAACAAACAAAAAAGAAGGAAAGAAAATGAAAACAACCCCAAAAGCAACAATCAACAATTAAACCTCCAACAGACAAGAAAATCAAATCCAAACAAAGCAAAATTAAATAGGCCTACAATAACCAGCACAAAAATAGTGTACATATTATAATTGCAACGAAAAAAAGATCCATCCTTAAAACAACAACAGCAAACGAACACTAACAGACAGATAATAATATTAATAATAACAATGCATTATGATCGTTGAAGAACTGACAATTCAGTGGATTTTGTTGTGTAAATACTAACTGATGGCATTGAATAAAACCCCTCATCACCTACCCCTCACCCCCAACTCACTTGGTGAGGTCATGTTGAGTTTATTTGTTTTCTTTGAATTATTTCTTTTTAATTTTTTCACATGTTCAGGATTAAAATCCATAACCTTCGTGCTTGTGTGACTATTACAGTACATGATCTGGAGCAGGAATACAATTATTATAAACATGTACATGTATAACGCTACTGAAAGTTGTCATATGTGTAATTTGATTAAAAAATAAGTAAACTTAAATTACGGAAAGGATGGAGATTGGGAGGGGGGGGAGTTAAAATTAAGCGCAAGTAATCTATTACACATATTAACAGCCCTTAGAAAGTTAGATACAAAGGGGGAAGGGAGAGAGGGAGGGAGGGAGAGAGAGAGAGAGAGAGAGAGAGAGAGAGAGAGAGAGAGAGAGAGAGAGAGAGAGAGAGAGAGAGAGAGAGAGAGAGAGAGAGAGAGAGAGACAGACAGACAGACAGACAGACAGACAGACAGACAGACAGACAGACAGAGATCACATCATGAACATTCATAACATGCGGGTGTTATAGTTATACATATATTTCGTTTCTAAGCGTGGGCGTATGTATTTTTGTGTTAAATTGAAAGATGTGTGTACGTGGCGATGTGTTTTGGATCCGTTCAGCCTTAGGTCGCCTACGTTCAGTCCGACGTGGGTCAATCTGTTCTTGAAGTAAATCGTTGGTTACAGTTACAGTTACAGTTACATTGGACTGAACGGCTGTGGTGTGCTTGGTATCTGGTGAAATTAGTTAGTTAGGCTAGTTCAAAGTAGGACAAGGGGCGGTACTTACGAAGTCTACATGAGGTCGAGAGGTCATCGAGCCACATTTTTAAACAATGGACTGGTGGTAGCTGGATTTAGCAAGCTGTCGATCCAGGAATGTCAACTCGTTCTACTTCTACCATAATAATTAATATGTAATTAAATGTCTAGATCTACGCTGAATGGAGATATTTTGGTGTTTTAAAAACATAAATTATTATCATAGGCTATACACCGGACTAACCATAAGGCAAATAATGCCTATGCTTTATGGCCAGCTTTAACCGGACCACACACACACACACACACACTCACACACACACACACACACACACACACACACACACACGCGCGCATACACAGCAGAAGAAAAAATGAAGAGAATTATCAGGTATTGTAAACATGCTTTCCTTTCTGTTTATGTAAATATGTGACATATTTCTTCATATTGATGAGCTATTGCATCGCAATTATTATGTTAGAGAAGCGTAATTATTGGAAAGATGCTTTGTCACTTTGTGTTGCGACAACTACTTTACTACGTGCGAGAGGTTTGGCTTTTTGAGGTAGTAATACAATTGTTGGCTCCAGAGACAAGGGTACTTATCTGGGCATCTTGGAGCTAATTGGTACTTACTTGGGCATCTTAGAATTAATTGGGCAATTTGATCCATTTTTGTTACAGTACATCCGCACTCATGCCAATCATGGACGTGGTGACACTTCATTGTTGTCACAAGCAATCTGCAAGGAATCACTTGCTACGATGAGTCATTGGTCTCATCAAGTATCAAGTATGAGATTGCAACTTTACGGTGGTGCTCAGTTTCAAGTGGACTCCAGATATTGCCCATACATACCAGCTAACTATCATTCTTCGCTATGTCCATATGATAGATCACCAACCTGTGGAGCGTTTCTGAAAGTCATCAAATTTCATCAATATCTCTAGTCACTCAACGCAGAATGTCACTAGCACTCTGCTTCAATTTCAATACTTGTTAGATCAGGATATCAACTTCGAAAATTGCTGTTGTCAGACATATTATGATAATGCTAGTAATATGTCTGGTACATGTACTTACACTGGCGTGAAACAAAGTTTGAAAAATAAGAAAATTTTAGTGGACTATTATATTCCTTGCGCTGCCCAATCTTTGAATCTAGTTGGTCAATTGCAGTAGCAATTTGCTACAAAGTCTCGCCATCGAATTAACACCAGCTATTTATTTCTCTTCTAAAGAGCTTGGATGCATTTTTTTGGATGAATGCCAAGAGAGGTTTGACTCAATCATAAGCAGCAGGCACGTAATCGGTGTGCTGGTAGCAACACATACAAATGTGAAAGTGGCGAGTACCCAAGCCTAAGAGTAAGAAGTGTGTAAAAAATATTGTCAGTAAATGTCAGTGATGGAGATATCAAAGATGCTGTGGCCAACAGAAGTTACACCTTTTATGTTATCCCATCGATCAACTGAAGAGCGCACAGTGCAATATACAAATGCGTTGTGGAATATTCCATGGTGCTGCAGAGGGTTGGGGCTCAGACTGAGCCTCCATATATATAATAAAGTGGCTTAAGGTTCAGAGGTTTGTGTTCTTGACTGGGTGATGTTTGATGAAAATATCAATGTAGGTATTTCAAGACTTATTGGTGTGTATTCGAAGGCCTTGTCTTCCGATTTCGCAACAGAATTTCGTCACTTTATATGCTGGTATAAAGAGCAGAGACCCGATGAAATAGCACCAACTGGAAGTGCCCAGGTGGATGTTTCAAATGCTGCATACTCGTTGAGTTCATCATGCATTTCCGTACACGGTACGAGCAATCCGAATTTATTTATCTCTAATGGCTACTAACTGCTTAGGGAACGCTCTTTTTGGCAACTAAAGAAAATTAAAGATGTTAAACGATCAACGATTGATCAACAATGCCTTGGTATACTGGCACTTCTCTACATTGAAAGCGTTTTGCTTCAGAAAATTGACTTCAAAAAGCCAACTGACAACTTCGCGGTCGCAAAAGATTGGAAAATTGCAGTCTAGCTATTGTAATCTTATAATAATTACAGAAGACAAAAAGCGGTTGTTCTGAATTAAAAAAAGAAAAATTCTGTTGCTAAATTTAACTCTCTCCCTTTTAATCAGTGAACCCAAGATAATATTATCAGTACATGTATATTCAGGCCTTCTATCAAAATATGCTTTAGGGCCAGCAGAGCCTTGACCCGGCATTGTATACACACTGTCAAACGCACACTGGCACATTGTGTACGGATTAAGCTACTTGTAGGGTTTTTTTTTCACATAGTTTAGGACAAATTCAAAATGATGGCCTTTACAATATAATATTATGTAGGTCTATAGTAATACATGGATTAATATTTCCATTAACTGCAAAAATGATGTAATAAACTAACAGCTGTTACCGTATCTACTTTATATGGAATTTGCGAGCGTAATTATATATGACATAATGTGTGTATTGAAATCTATAATATATCTATACCTAATACATCATTGTACAATGGGTACAATAATGGTTGCGGCTGTATCGATACACTGTAATACATGCATTGTGAGATGTATAGTTATTTCTCCATACAATGACTGATGCAACTGTCCAGTCAGTCTTGTAGCCTACTCAACAGCTACTCATCTGATGTGGGCGGCTGGCCGGTCTACTGGCAGGTCCTACTTCTTTCCGTTCACTCTTTTACGTACCGGGTTACTTTATTTTGCTGCTTCCTCTTAACCCACCCTGAGATCACTGCGGATGATGGACGGAGTAAAATTCAATCAATCAGTCGATCAATCATTCAACCAATCAAGTAACCAATCAATCAAACAAGCAAGCAATCTCATCTGACAATTCTCAAACTAGACCTACATTGTACAATTTTTCTTCAAGGTTTATTTCCTTTCTTTTTCTTTTTCCCGCTCAAGCTTGCGTTCAAGATGAATTAAAGTGAATAAGTTATCTATGTGAAAAGTTGTGGAGATCGCATCATTCATTGTCGTCATCATTGACGACCAACACTCACAGGTTGAAGAGGTGAAAGAGTGTAAGGAGACCTACAGATTAATTTTGAATGCTTGGCAAATAAACTAGATTCAGAAACTGGTTGTCCAAGCAGAGGCAAGGTAGCACTCAGTCTACAAACGCTTTTCAATTTATGTCAGGCCGTCGTTTTAGCATCATGATTAGTGGAAAAATCTGGGCCATGGAAATTTCCTTCACTGAAAAATCGAGATATTGTTTGCTAAGGCAGCCTTGTAGAATGCACATGATCGAGTATAAAACTTTAAGGTCAAAACGATATACACACACCAGGAAGAAGATGACCGCTCCCCCCTCCCCCTATCAACTAGACTTAAACCAGCTAAGAAGTAAAAGGCATATAGGCATATACATGTGTATGTCTTACTGTGTTCAGTTTTGTACAGTTATGAAAATATGAACAGCACAACATATTATATTCATTTACATTGTTGATCTACTTGTATTTATCTATTCATCTATTTATCTATTTATTTAATTTATCTATTTATTAATTGTTTCATTTATTAATTTGTTTATTCATTCATTAATCATGTCTTTAATTAATCAATAAATTTATTTATTTGTTTATTCATCTATTCATCTATTCAGTCATTCATCTATTTATTTTCATTTCTTTAATGATATGTTTATTTGTTTATTGATTTATCGATTTATTTAATCTATAATCCGATATGTGATGTCAAGATTCTCTTTTGAGGAGGGCATTATACTATACAGTCTCCCCAAAACCCCCAAAAAAAAACATCATAACATCATCAACAACAACAGCAACCACAACGACAACAAAACCAACAACAACAACAACCACCACAACAAAACCTTCAACAAGACAATAACAACTATGATACGCAGACAGCCAAAAAAAACGACAACAAAGAACATCAATTCATGCAAATCAAAGCAAACACTCCTCCATGGAACACTTTTTTCAAGGGGGGGGGCGGTGGTGGAAATAACTCCCATTGAGTCCAGCCAAAACAGAAGCAAACAAAGATACCATCGGAGAGGTAAACATGCTAAGAACATAAACAGACACGCAACAAACAAACAAATGAGGATACGTCAATTGATGGTTTAGAAATAGAGTAACATCAGTTTGAAAGAAATTATTTTCAATGAAAATTGAACATTTTATTTTTTAAAAAGAAAAAAAGAATTACTGTGGCAGTCTTTTATATAAATATATTTAGATTACTGTGGCAATGGTTAATAAAAAAAAAAAGAAGAAGAAAAGAAATGAATTACTGTGGCAGTCGTTTATAAAATGATATTCAGAATTACTGTGACAGTGTTTTATAAAAAAATATTTAGAATTACTGTAGGAGTGTTGTAAATAAAACAAATTCAGTGTTCTAAACAACATTATTTAGACTTATTGTGGCAGTGTTTAATATAAAAAAAGATACAATATAGTGTTATGTGACAATGTTTTATTTAAAAAAAAAATTCTTATTAATGTGGCAGCGTTTTATAAACAATATTTAGATGTACTGTGACAGAGTTTAATATAAACAAATTCTTATAATAAAACAATAATTACTACGGCAGTGTTTTATATTAAAAAAATCCCCAACAAGAACTTATAATTACTATGGAATTCTTTTATAAAAACTACTTATAATTACTATGGCAGTATTTTATTTTTTAAAAATACTTATAATTACTGTGGCAGTATTTTATAATGAAAAAAACAACAACAACCTATATTTACTGTGAAATTCTTTTGAAAAACTACTTATACGGTATATTCTTTATTGGACCTGTC
>JAXRKP010000824.1:37500-45000 GCA_037039925.1 Doris montereyensis | reverse complement strand
CGGTTCTAATTTTATCCAATCCTCTAAAAAATCCACTTTTATAATTTGCGACCTGAATCGATCAGGGGGACGCAACTGTGTTAATGAAATATAGTTCATTATTAGTATGAATTAAACAAAACTAGTAGTAATCTGTATCGTTTGCACCACTGGAGCTGAGACTTCTGTGCTCATTAAAAGCGTATTTTTCTTTATGAATTCTTTTGTTTCGTCTTGTTATATTTTGATTCATTAATTGAAATAAATTCATCCCTTCATGCACTGTACAAAAAAGACACGAGGGATTTCCCTGTCCATTCACTCATCTATCTGTCTGTACATCTATTTCTATGTTTGTCTGTCTTTCTGTTTTGTTTTGCCTGTTTGTCTCTTTCTCTTTTCTGTCTGATTGTAGTAACCCCCCTCTCCCCACCAAACATCTCTGTCCCTCTCTCTCTCTGTCTCTCTCTCTCTCTCTCCCCACTCTTTTTTTGTATACTCTCTGTCCCCTCTCTCTTTCTCCATCTCTCTTCTCTCTCTCTCTCTCTCTCTCTCTCTCTCTTCTTCTCTCTTCTTTTACTCTCTCTCTCTTCTTTTCTCTCTCTCTCTCTTCTACAATTATTCAGAGGAGGAACGTCTCTGTCTCTCTCTATGTGTCATCTCCTTATTTATTATTTATCTTCTTCTGCTTTACTTATTCATCCTATTCATTTAATATGTTCTGTTTTCTCGACATGACCAGGATTCATCATACTATCATAAAGCATTGAAATCAATAGTGCATTTCTTTTTCTTTCTTTGCTTTCTTCTTCTTCTTTTTTCCTTATTAATTGAAATAAATTCTTCTTCCTCTTCTTCTTCTTCTTCTTCTTCTTCTTCTTCTTCTTCTTCTTCTTCTTCTTCTTTTCTTCTTCTTTTCTTCTTCTTTGTCTTCTTATTCTTCTTCTTCTTCTTCTTCTTCTTCTTCCATTCTTCTTCTTCTTCTTCTTCTTCTCTCTTCTTCTGTCTTCTTCTTCTTCTTCTTCTTTGTTCTTCTTCTTCTTCTTCCCCACTCTCTCTTCCCTCTATCTTTATCTTGCTTTCTGCGTTATTCTCTATTCATTTAATATCCCTCTGTTTTCTCGACTGCGACTTCGATTCATCATACTATCATCTCCATTAAAATCAATGTATATTTATTTTTGTTTCTTTCTTTTCTCTTCTTCTTCTTCTTTAATTGTTCTTCTTCTTCTTCTTCATCTTCTTCTTCTTCTTTTTTTCTTTCTTTTCTTCTTCTTCTTCTTCTTCTTTCTTTCTTCTTCTTCTTCTTCTTCTTCTATTTCTTCTTTCTTCTTCTTCTTCTTCTTCTTCTTCTTCTTCTTCTTCTTCTTCTTCTTCTTCTTCTTCTTCTTCTTCTTCTTCTTCTTCTTCTTCTTCTTCTTCTTCTTCCTTCTTCTTCTTCTTCTTCTTCTTCTTCTTCTTCTTCTTCTTCTTCTTCTTCTTCTTCTTCTTCTTCTTCTTCTTCTTCTTCTTCTTCTAACTAACTTTCTTCTTCTTCTTCTTCTTCTTCTTCTTCTTCTCTTCTTCTTCTTCTTCTTCTCTTTTTCTTCTTTTCTTCTTCTTCCTTCTTCTTCTTCTTCTTCTTATGTCTTTACTTTGAATTTATCAAACCATATCCTCTTCTTCTCCGAGTGATGATGATCTGTTTTGCTCCTTGTATCCTTTCTGCCATGTGACGCTCATGTGCCTTCTGGATTTTATCAAGCCATATTGCTGATCTTCTTTGGCTCATGCGTCCGTTTCTGTTTCTGGTCATTAATCTGCAAAGGGTACATTGGCCTATCCGGCAGATGGTTTTATAGTTTGAAATGAATTCGTGTAGACGTTGGTTAAATTGTTCAGTGGTCTGAGCGTTTGTAATGCTAGATGGAAGCTTATTCTATTCTGAACTGCGCGTTGCGTAAAGGCGTATTTAATTTTTGTCGATGTTATACCTAGGTTGGTTTCGTTGGAGGTTGTGCCCGTTGTTAAACCTCGTTTTCGGTGTGTAGCTGATGAAGAATTGATATTTGTGGATTAGTAACTTCTCCGGTAAGAATACGGCGTGATGACCAATTTGGTGAACTTGCGGCGCTGTGCCAATGTTTCCTAGTCATTAGGAGTCCTAGTAGTTAGTAATTTGAGACACTACTGTTGGGATCATAATTCCAGTGACGCATCTCGTTACACAGCGATGTACTTTTTCAATTCTGAATACGTTCTTTTTGGTACAGTAGCACAATTCTTTAGTTGAGGTCGCACTAAGGTCTCATATGCCGTTTCTCTGATGTTTCTTGGCATGCTCTGTATTTCATTTGATGAACCCAAGCTTTTGGTATGTCTTCTTCACTATCTGATCGATGTGTGCTGGCCATTTCAAGTTATCATTGAGAAATGCATCAATATATTTATGCTCTTTGACGTGTTCTAATTCACAGTTATGGATGGTGTAACTGGGACGTACTGGTGATCTTGATGACGAAAACTGAAGAATGGCACATTTTGGTGCCCAAAAATGCATCTGACATTTTGTCTCCCATTCATTTAGCAAATCTAGGTCTTTTTAAATGTTGTATGTTGTCTTCTGTGATGTGTTAATTTCTCTGCATCGTACACAATCATCATTAAATAGTTTCACTATTGGTAATAAGTTGTTGGGGGTTGTTATATATTTATATACAGTAGGAACAATGCCGGTCCCATCACTGTACCATGGGATACTCCCGAAGTGACCATTGAGGGGGCCATTGTTGTGTCTTCCAGCGTCACTGATTTAATGCGGATACTGAGGAGTGGTCTAATCCAATCTATTATAGTACTGCCTCTGATCCCGTAGTGTTCAAGTTTGGTCTGTAGCCTTTCACGAGGAACCTTGTCAAACGTTTTTGTGAAGTCTAGGATCACCATGTCAGTTTGCTTTTGCATTGATATACGTTCATTAAGTCATGCGATGTCACTAGTACTTGGCTTTCGCATGCATGTTTGGCTTGGAAGCCATGTTGGTATAGTGATAGCTGTTATAGTTACGTGGTTCGTAATGGCGGAGACTACAACATGCTTGAGTATTTTGGATGCCACGCATGGAAGGGAAACAGGCCGTAATTACTGGCCTAAGTTCTTGACTACCATTTTTTGCATGCTTTTGTCCCTTTATTATCATCTTCATGTGTTGCTATAATCTTACCAGCCCAGTTCAATTTATGCCTATGCAAGGTCTGTTTGGGCGACAGATCACCTAAATAGCGTATGTATCCATAATTGTTACTATTTGGGCGACATGTCACATAAGGGGACGTTAAACAGAGACAATCCATTTGTACACTTGTTGTTTCCCTTAGCTATTTTACCCATTAGATATAATGATATGAAAGGGACATAGCTGTTGCGCAATATGGTTTGCCTTATCCGGGATTACATGTACTTCAATGGGTGCACATCAACGATTCGATGCACCACAGACTTACTAAACTATTTTGAGTAGATTCTTTAATTACATATATTTTGATATTTAAAAACGCATTTTTGGAAATAACATTTGCTTATATGCAAAAATGGCATTTTTAGTATCCCTGCAAAATTTCTCAAAATGTTTACAAGATATTAAAAAACCTCGACGTTTTTCTATTAACATTGACGAGAGGAACCTGTGTGCCAAATATTATACAAATCGGTCGGTAAATGACGGAGGAGATAAAGATTTAGAAACATTTAGATTGGTTGCTCTTCTTGTACCAGCCCCCTTACTCTTTCGACAGTCTCTGTCATTGTTACTAATGTAAAAAGGATTGTAAATCTAGATTTAGATGTGAACTATTGTTAAAACAGACGTCATAATCACGGTTTTTTGTTTCATTCCTTTATTCCTATGATTGTGCATGTGTTTACAAAAACATCGCCCGCACCATTTGACCTCCACGGCTTATGTCACTCACACTAGGCAAAAATCGGCGAGGGGCATGTAGATAATAAGGTGAATACCATATCGCCAGATGTAGCGATAGCTGCCCTGTTACACGGGTTTTCAGTGCCATCTTCTCAATCAGTGTTAGGGTAATTTACGTCACCATTTTGTGCAACTACACAATTATACGTTATATGGACATTTTTCGGCCATAAACTTGTAGATAAATGATCGTTCTACTGGAATACATAAAGAACAGAAAATCGACATTTTGGTTCCAAACTCGCCAATCCAGGTGCAACCCCCCCCTCCTCTACTCCCTTTAAATAAGGAGGCTCTTTAGTTTGCAACAGTTTATAAAAAGAAAGGAAGGAAAAATCGATTTCTTAAAAGGCACACGTCATGAAGTCTTTTGTGAGTTTTTGTTTTTAGCATTGAAAAGAAAGGGTATTATTTCTCTATAGCGCAGTATGCATTTAAATCATTTTTTTTATAAGGCCATACGATGAAATTATGAGGGACACAATGCAACGCCTGCTATTCGAATTCGTACGTGTAGTTTCACACACACAAAAAAACCCAAACCCCAACAAGTACAGAATAGAACAAAGCGTTATGTATCTGTATATCTTTGACTGTGCATTATGTTTGTGTTCGTGTGTGTATGTATGTGTGTGTGTCTGATAGTGAATGTAACTTTTCAGCCGTGATAGCCACTGCATGGGGTCTAGTACGGTGGTAGTACATACGATCGGAAAAAAAAAATCGTCAATGATAACAAACCTAAATGTTTATGAAATACACCTGTCGATTCATTTATTATCTCCCCTGACGCATCTGTGTGTCAACTTAAGTGTGTAGATCCAATAGATAAATTTAGGAAAACGTGTGTTCGTTTGTTTCCTCATTTAAACAATACAGATGGCCTGTGCTCTTTCCATTTCCAGAAAGGTTGATTTTATTGTGAATCCGTTGTTCTGTATCACTGACTATCAGACAGACAAGTGGAGGCAATAGTCTGTGTCCACAGTTTAGCTTGCAATAAAGCCAGCATCAAAATTCATGTTGCTATGGAATAACAACAGCCACGTGTACAGCTGAACAAATAAGTCTTTGAAGTTTTTGTATTCTTCAATGAATGATATTTATGGCAATGGCTACACACGATTCGAAATATGTAGCAGGTGTGTTACAGATGCACCAACACACGAGCTTGCTGGTAGATAACACGCCTTTATTTTCCCACAATCATTTTTCCCATGCTTTCTCTCAGTATTTTTGTCTGTCAGTCTTTGTCAGTAATACAACACAATGCCTAACAAAATCATCTACAATAATGCATCGCTGCTGTTCAGTGACTGTTTAATAAGAATTCAGTTAATACAAAGAACGAGCAGAAAAACACAGGGTGTTAGAACTGTACATTAGATCTAGAATGCAGGATGGCGATTTTACGGTCTAGCGGCTTAATACAAAGAATGAGCAGGAAACACTCATTTTGTGAATGGCTGAGGTGTGTGGATAATTTGCTAGGGTGTTAGAACTGTACATTAGATCTAGAATGCCGTATTGTAATTTTAAACGGTTTAGCGGCTTTTAGGGTAAGGGATTGTTGATAGATTTCTTCCTTTGACCCATTTTCTTTTACGCCGCTAAATCGTAAATTTACACGCAGTCGGCATTTTGAAATTGAACTGAAAACTTGTGTACGAGTACAATGAGTAATGTCTCTTCATGGGTATTCGATATCAATTGAAGCCCAAGCTCCTTTCTGATCTAATTTTTAGATTCTAGACATAAATCTAGATATCAAAGACAGAACCAGGTGAATATAAATATGGGAATGTTACACTTTAGCGGCGTAAAACCAAAGTGGGTCAAATTGTAATCGTTGTCGGTATCGACTTAGATCTACATTTAATTTTAGAGATGAGAAGGAAGAAATATAGCCACAATCTCTTACCCTGAACCCCTTCCCCCACCCCGCCCCTGCCCCTGCCCCCGCCCCTCCCCATCCCGATGCCACCCGCCATACCAGGGGTGGGAGTAGGAGTTTCAGGGTAAGAGATTGTGGATGGACTTCCTCCTTCTCATCTGTAAGTGTAGATCTAAGTCGATACCGACAACGAGCACAAGTTTGACCCACTTTTTTAGGCCGGTAAAGTGTAAAACTGCCTCCATTTGAAACTGGACTTAAGAAACCAGAGTCATGGCTCTAAAAGTGTAGATTACAATAATGTTCAATAATAACCACCATTGTATTAAGATATATGGGGCAGTGGACGAAGTGATTTTTTTTGTTTTAGTATGTACTGTCAAAATACAGTCATGCTATATCATTGAAAAGTTTGTAGCGTCCTTGGTTGCCATATAAACGGCCGCTATTTTGAATTTTGACTCAATTTTCAAAATCTATCTCCTCCCTTAGTTATGAATAAACTCACTCAAAACCTTGCAGATCGTCTTTTCCATTCAATATCCAAAGAGTGATGTCGGGTTTTGTCGATATTTTAGATATTTTTTTTTAATGAATTTTTGAAAATACTATATATCGTGAATGTAAAAAAACAGCGTTTTTAATACAAAAATAGTAATTTCTCAAAAGGTTTACAATATATAAATAAAACCCAACCTCATTCTATTAACATGGACAAGAGGAACATGTGTGCCAAAAATAATACAAATCATTCGGTAAACGGCGAGGAAAAATGCAATTAAAAAAATCAAAAGAAAATAACACAAAACAAATGCTTCAGACTGGTTTCCCTTATTGTAGCAGCCCCTTACTCTTTCGACAGTCTCTGGCATTGTTACGTATGTAAATAGGATTATAAATCTAGATTTAGATGTGCACTGTTGTGAAAACAGACGTCAAAATGACCAGTTTTTTGTTTGTTTCCTCTATATCCTATGCTTGTGCGCGTGTTTACATACACGCTGACGCGCAACGCCTCTTATATTACACAGGCGATGGGAGACGCGTTCATTGGTGTCGGTAAAATGAGGTCAAGTCGTATGTTGCCACATTTAGCGATTAACTCCCAATATACGGGTTTTTACTGCCATTTTCCCAATCTGTGTTAGGGTAATTTACGTCAAAATTTTGATTGTTTTTACCTACCCTCGCCTACAAAATATTTTGTAAAAAAAATGTATACGTCATTTGGACATTTTTCTGCCATGAACTTGTAGATAAATGATCGATTATGCAAAGAACAGAAAATCAGCCTTTTGGTCCAAAACTCGCCAGTCCAGGTGCCGCCCCCCTTCAATGTCAAATGACATATATAGCCTCTGACATGATATGATTTATGATATGATAATAATAGATAAAAAAGAATGCCATGAAATATGATATGAATTATACCCAATCATATGCCAATATGAATAAATCAAATCTGAAATGATTGCAATTAGTTTCTAAAAGGGATTGTCAAATACTACGTTAAGTCCTTGGATACAAACGTTATAGCTATACGATGACGTCATAGACATATCACCCCCGTGATTCAATATGGCTGTTTCTAGCAAATCCTATGAAACGTTTAGCTTAGACAGAGACAATTATTGCTTAATTGTCGCAATGTTTTACTTGACTCAGG
>JAXRKP010000824.1:30000-32500 GCA_037039925.1 Doris montereyensis | reverse complement strand
CAGAAATATTTAGTGATCATCACTTAGTGATTGCCAAAATGAGATTAATGCCTGAAGAAAACAAACGAAAAAGGAAAGAGAAGAAAGCTAATAAACTCAAAATAGAGGAACTAAATAAACCAATAGTCAAAGACATATACCAATCTAGGATAAAAAGATTTATCAGTGAAAGACAGATGGATCTGAATGATAGCACAATAGAAGAAACACTCCTCACTTGTACTGAAGAGGTCCGTGGTAGGAAAATAAATTAAAGGAGATAGGAAAAGAACAGCATGGTGGAATGAGAATGTCAAAACTAAGATCAAAGAAAAGAAGGATGCCTGGAAGAAATACTTGCAAACAAAGAGACCAGAGGATAGGCTAGATTACGTGAATAAAAGAACTATCGCAAAAGAGGAAGTGAGGAAAGCAACACAGGAACAATGGGAAGGGTTTGGACAAACACTTTAAGAAAGCTATCAAGGAAATCAAAAACTGTTCTGGGGGCAATGAAGAGCATGAGAAAGACCAAAGCATGCCCAATACGACAAATTAAGAATGCCAAAGGAAAAATAATGAAAGAAGGCAGCCAAATCATGGAAGCGTGGAGAAAGTATTTTCAACAATTACATAATCCCTCCAGAACATATGAAACAAGGAGTAAAGATCAATTAGTAAGAGTAACAAGTAATCCAGAGGAGACAGATGAAGATGTAGATATATCAATGGAAGAAATCCAAACAGCTATAAGAAAAGTGAAATTAGGAAAAGCCCCAGGAGCAGATCAAGTTTATCCAGAAATGATTAAAAACTAAGGGAGAGAGGCAGACAAACTACTACATGCAATATGCCAACAAGCATGGAAGTCCAAACATGTGACAGACGACTGGAAAAATGGAACGGTAGTACCAATAAATAAGAAAAGATCAACTATGGAATGCTCAAACTATAGAGGGATATCAGTACTTAGCGTACCAGGAAAAGTATATGCCAGGATACTGGAAATAAGACTAAGGAAAAGAGTAGAGGATCAGATTGAAGAGCATCAGAGTGGATTTAGACCAGGAAGAAGTGTACAAGACCACATATTTACAATTAGACAAATAATATAAAAAATTCCCTGAGAGAAACATTGACTTACACCTGAGTTTTATAGATCCAGAAAAAGGCATTTAACACTGTGAGGAGGGACGAACTATGGCATTCCTTAAAAGAACACAATGTAGAGCAAAATTTAATAGAAGCCATTTAAAGTTTTTACAATAAACCAACATGTGCGGTGAAAGTAGCTGGAAACACATCTGCAGAATTGATGTAGATATAGGGGTAAGACATGGTTGTATTCTAAGTCCTCTTTTGTTTATCACATTTATGGATTCAGTCGCAAAGGCTTCCTCAAAAATGAAGAAAATGAATGTAGGTATGTGGAAGCTCAAACCAGTAAATGTATCAATGCTTTCATTTGCCGATGATTTAGTTCTGTTTGGAAAATCAGAAAGTGACCTTCAGTTGAATATCAACATTATGAACAATGAACGAAATAAAAGAAGAATGAGAGTAAATGCAAAGAAAACCAAAGCAATGCTAGTAACTAGGAAAGCTAAAACACAAAATCTTAAATTGGGCAGGGAGAATTTAGAACAAGTTCAAAGCTACAATTACGTAGGAGTAATGATTAACTCTGAGGGAAAACTAAGAGAAGAAATCAGTCAGAGAATCCAAAATGCAAGAGCAATATATACCCATCTAGGGAAAAACATTTGTAGGTAAACAAGAATTGTCAACAAAAACCAAAATGACAGTATACAACACAGTTTATTGTCCTACTCTCCTCTATGGCAGTGAAACCTGGAACTTAGACAGTAGAGAATACATTAGAGTACTGGTAGCCGAAATGAAATATCTAAGAAGAGTAGGAGGGAAAACTAAAAGAGACAAAAACAGGAACACAACAATAAGAGATCAAACCAAAGCAGATGGCATAAAACTAAGATAGAAAACAAATCAATTGAGGTGGTTTGGGCATGTAAACAGAATGAATGACAATAGAATAGCTAAATCAATATACTGTGCTAAAGCCCAAGGTAAAAGACCGAAAGGCAGACCTCGGAGAAAGTGGGAAGAAGATATAAAAGAAGTATTGAAGAATAGAAATTTAACATTTTTGGAAGGAAACAGAAAATGCCAGGACAGGGCATCCTGGAGAATTATCATCTCGGGCATGTGAACCCATACACCGAGAGGTAGAATGGGAACTGATAAAGAAAGAAAGAAAGAATAAAAAATAAACAAGAATTGAAAAAAACAACAACTCCCGGACAACGTTCGTAACTTGTATTTGTTTCTTACCTCTCATCAGGCAAACCGGCGTGGAGAGTAATAAGGGGAAACAACTCTGGTACATCGTGATAGCGGATGTCTAAGACGAATTTTCAGTCCCCAACCCATGACCCTAAAGATACGAATTTGTTGTTTTCAAGACCAAACAAATTCGGATATCTACAGGGTAGGCGTTGAG
>JAXRKP010000824.1:22500-25000 GCA_037039925.1 Doris montereyensis | reverse complement strand
CTACTACTACTACTACTACTGCTACTACTACTACTAATAATAATAATATTAAAGAGTAAAATGCTACTAATACTACTATTGCTACTACTGCTGCTGCTGCTGCTGCTGCTGCTGCTGCTGCTGCTGCTGCTGCTGCTGCTGCTACTGCTGTTATCTGCTGAAATTGCTGCTGCTGGCTACTGCTGCTACTGAAAGCTGCTGCTGCTGCTGCTGCTGCTGCTGCTGCTGCTACTGCTACTACTGCTGCTACTGCTACTGCTGCTGCTACTGCTGCTGCTGCTACTGCTGCTGCTGCTGCTTGCTGAATTCTGCTGCTGCTGTTGCAACAGCTGCTGCTGCTGCTGGCAACAGCAGCTGCTGCTGCTGCTGCTGCTGCTGCTGCTGCTGCTGCTGCAGACTGCAACAACAACAACAACAGCAACAACAACAGCTGCTGCTGCTGCTAGCAGCAACAGCAACAAGCAGCAACAGCATTACAGCAGCACAAATACATGTTCACAGTGTGTATTGCATTTGCAACAGTATATCAAATGCAATCTTAAAAACAGCAAACAACAACAACATAACAACATCTCCACTTGCAGCACAACAGCAGCAGCAACAGCAACAGCAACAGCAACAGCAGCAGCAACAGCAACAGCAACAGCAACAACAGCAAGCAGCAACAGCAGCAGCAACAGCAGCAGCAGCACTACAGCAACAGCAACAACAACAGCAACAACAAGCACAACTGCTGCAACAACAACAGCAACAACAGCAGCAACTGCAGCAACAGCAACAGCAACAACAACAGCAGCAACAGCAACAGCAACAACAGGCAACAGCAACAACAGCAACAGCAACAGCAGCAACAGCAGCAACAGCAACAGCAACAGCAGCAACAGCAACAACAACTACAGCAACAGCAACAGCAACTACTATACAGCTACAACAACAGCAACAACACTACTACTACTGCTGCTGCTACTACAACTACAACAACACATCAGCAACATCAACAAACTACTACAACGCTGCTAACTAGCTACTGCTGCAGCTGCTGCTGCTGCTACTACTAAAATACTACTAACTAACTAGCTAACAGCAACAACAACTACAGCACTACAACAGCAACTAACTAAATAGCAACTGCATCTACTGTACTTGCTACTGGTGCAACAACAACAAAGCAACAACAACAACTACTAATCGCTAACTGCTGCTAGCTACTTACTGCAGAAGCTAACTACTACTACTACTACTACTACTACTGCTTACTAAAATTACTAGTTACTACTACTACTACTACTAACTACTACTACTAACTACTACTACTAATACTAATTAAACTAAGCTTTACTGTACTGTTACTAATACTAAAAATTACTACTACTTACTTGCTAACTTGGAAAGCATCAGCTAGTGCTAACTGGCTATTTTTAGAAATTTCAGATAACTTGTTTGTTTTGTTCTACTACTTATTGCATCGATAAATTTGTAATTTGTACTACATTTCTGCACCTTCAATTTGAATTTTACTGCTACTATTCCTTGATTGATACTGCTGCATGCATGCTGCTATCTTTCTTCTTTTTGCTAGCTGCAGTGAGATATAGTTTCTAGTCTTATAGTTATCCTGCTTTTTTATGCTTGCTTGTGCTCCTACTATGCTGCTGCTGCTGCTGCTGCTGCTGCTGCTGCTGCTGCTGCTGCTGCTGCTGCTGCTGCTGCTGCTGCTGCTGCTGCTGCTGGTACTACTACTACTACTACTACTACTACTACTATTACTACTACTACTACTGCTACTACTACTACTACTACTAACTACTACTTACTACTACTACTACTACTATTTTGATGATACTACTATTCTCTACTACTACTGACTACACTACTACTACTACTACTACTTACTACTACTGTACTGATACAACTAAACAACTACTACTATACTACTACATTACTACTATTGTCATTACTATTACTACTACTACTTCTACTATTACTACGGATTGTTGTAGCTGAACTTGTAACGTTACTGAGCTATCTATGCAATCACGATGACATTGGTTCAAACTCAGCTACTACTATACTACATTTGTTTTTTTATTAACGTTGATTACTTAGAACATGTACTCTCCTCATCTTTACTACTACTAACTTACTCAGGTGTGAATGAGTACCAAACTATATGTAGAGAAAGCTAACTACTACTACTAAAACAGAGTGTTAGTACGAAGAACTTAACATGCTTTTATAAGTGTGGCTAGAAATTTCAGATAAGTTGAAATTGTCGAGGATTCGGACTTATATACATTCTTTTAATTCATTGTTAATCTTTAAACTGATGCTGCTGCTGCTGCTGAACAAATCAAAACTGCTGAAAATCTACTAAACTATTTCTTTATCTACTATTACTTGAATAAAACGCTGAAGCAACTACTAGACGAAACTACTAAAACTTCCTAAAGGCTACTTAGTACCAGTAAAACAATGCTACTACCAGTAGCAGTAGATTAGT
>JAXRKP010000824.1:0-17500 GCA_037039925.1 Doris montereyensis | reverse complement strand
ATAACAACAAAATATACAAGGAGTGCAAATCTAATTACAACTAGAAGCTATATTCACTTACTGATTTTAATTCTATACTATGTACATTTTATTGTTTGTTCTTTGGATTTCTCTAAAACTATGTATCACAATGTACCCATTAGTCATCAATCAGTATATTAATACACTATCTTCCCAGCCCACTCTGTTCCTGTTCTGCTCTCTCTCTCTCTCTCTCTCTCTCTCTCTCTCTCTCTCTCTCTCTCTCTCTCTCTCTCTCTCTCTCTCTCTCTCTCTCTCTCTCTCTCTCTCTCTCTCTCTCTCTCTCTCTCTCTCTCTCTCTCTCTCTCTCTCTCTCTCTCTCTCTCTCTCTCTCTCTCTCTCTCTCTCTCTCTCTCTCTCTCTCTCTCTCTCTCTCTCTCTCTCTCTCTCTCTCTATCTCTGTCTGTCTGTCTGTCTGTCTGCCTGTCTGTCTGTCTGTCTGTCTGTCTGTCTGTCTGTCTGTCTCTCTCTCTCTCTCTCTCTCTCTCTCTGTCTCTCTCTGTCTCTCTCTGTCTCTCTCTCTCTCTCTCTCTCTCTCTCTCTCTCTCTCTCTCTCTCTCTCTCTCTCTCTCTCTCTCTCTCTCTCTCTGTCTGTCTGTTTGTCTGTCTGTCTGTCTTTCTCTCTCTCTCTCTCTCTCTCTCTCTCTCTCTCTCTCTCTCTCTCTCTCTCTCTCTCTCTCTCTTCTCTCTCTCTCTCTCTCTCTCTCTCGCTCTTTCTTTTTTTTCTTTTTTTAAAACCACACACATTATGTACCAGCTGTCAGTCTGTGTCTGTCTGTCTATCTATCTGTAAGCAACAAGTCGTTTGTTAGTTGGTACGCTTGTCTTTGATACACCAACACTACTATACTGAATGATTCCCACCTCTCTCCCCCCCGCCTCCACCCCTTGATGTTTAGTTTTATTGTTACCTCTTTTTCGTTTTGTATTGTTTTATAGTTATTACTTTTTTTTCCGTTTCGGTTCGTTTTTGTTTTGTTGTTACCAACTGACTTTCGTGACTCCTATGCACGTGTGTGAGTACTGGGGGAGACATAGCTGATCCTTTCCCCATCTGCGTCCCTCCATCCAAAACTTTTGTTGCCAGCGCGGATGACTATCAAATGGGAGAGGGATGGGTGAGAGGGGGGGGAGGCAGGGGTGGGGGAGAGGGGGAAGAGTTTGGCTCCTGCTTTGTTTCAAAACCAGCCACGCGCCATCAGAGAGGTGACAGCACGCGGACCCACCTAGTCACGCCTGGTTGAACACAACTGTTGCTTCCGGCCTGGCGATGCCCCGCCCAGCTTCTCCTCCTGCGTGACCGATGATCGTGACTGTCTTCCTTTTTCTGGACTCCTGTGAGTGTGTGTGTGTGAGTGTGTGTGAGTGGGTGAGGGATGTTGGAGAGAGATGGATAGATAGATAGATATATAGATAGATAGATGGATAGATAGATAGATATATAGATAGAGAGAAAGATAGATAGATAGATAGATGGATAGGTGGATATATAGATATATAGATAGATAGATAGATAGATAGATAGATAGATAGATAGGTAGGTAGGTAGATATATAGATAGATAGATAGAAAGATAGATAGATACATAACTAAATTGATAGATAGGTAGGTAGATACATAGATATATAGATAGATAAATAGATAGATAGATAGATAGATAGATATAGATAGATAAGTAGTATAGATGGACAGATGGATAAATACATAAATAGATGGACTGATAACTCGTTTTGTAGGCTGTTTGAACACGTTGTTCAAATATAAGTTTTGATGGGGGAAAAAACCCAACTCTCGTCAGTAACCACAGCAAGTATAATTTACAACAATTTGATTTTCTTTATTATTATTTTTTTGAAGTTTATTTTATTTTGCATTTATCTCAAATACACTCAATGTTAGAAGTAGCGACTAAATGTTGGCAGACATTAGCTCTGAGAGGACATCTCGTAGTTGACAAGATAAATTACAGCAATAAAGTTTTGGTTTTGTTTGATTTGTTTGATTTGATTTACGTTGTGATCTCGAGGTTTTTTGTAGGACTTGTTTAAGTTTGGCCCGGATCTTTAACATGCACAGAGTATTGTCATCGCACACGGGACCTCCTTTTTATCGTCCGTCTCCGATGGGACTAGGTGTCGATCCACCTACTTGGACAGGAAGGGGGAGGGGGGGTAGATTTCGCTCGAAAAAAATCTAGAAATTGTTTCAACCGTCGGCGGGGCCCGAACCCATTACGTTTTGGTGGAGAGGCCGACACCATGCCCCTGGACTATCGAGTCAATTTTGGAATGTCGAATATCATCACTATTTACCCTAACATTGTAGATGTATTGTACAAAACGTATGACAATGTGAAAATAATAATATGCTGAAGTAAGTAATAGCGTGTATTAGGAGCATCTTCTACATTTTGTCAGGGGGACTAGGTAGTTCAGAGGCAAGGTGTCGGCCTCTCAACCAAAAGGAAGTGGGTTCGAGCCCCGCTAACCAATGGTTGAAAAATTATCTCAATTTTTTTCGAGCAAAATCTACCCCCCTCCCCCACATCCCCCGCCATGGCTGAGGCAAGTGGATAGACAACTAGTCCCTTCAGAGACGGACGATAAAAAAGGAGGTCTTGTGTGCATATCACAACACTATGTGCACGTTAAAGATTCCTTGGCTGTTTACACGGCAGTTCTTGCAAAATAAGAATCAATAAAAATACTACCAAAAAACCCCGAGATCGCCTTAGTTGTGGATGTGGGTAAACCAAATCAAATCAAACTACATTTTATCTTATCTATATTATTTTCGTCCATCAACATTTCGTGCATTCACATTAAGTAAAGAAGTGAACGGTGGCAGTCTAAAGCTTAAAGTTGTGTAAAGAAATGTTTAACAAAAACATTTAAATAAAACGCTAGAAAATCTTTGAAAGATAAGCAAAAAGGCAAAGGGCTATAAATCATGCAGCTGATGTCCAGTCACACACGATGCATCACGTTGTCATGGCAACAACTCAAAAGTCTAAACTCTTGTGAGGACACGTCACTATGACTGTACCAGAATTGCACCATGCACCGATGACAGTTCTGCACATGTAGGCAAAACTCGTGTGATAAATCGACTCATTAGCGTCACGGTTCATATTTCCTAGTAAGGAATGTAAAGCTTATGGTGTTATATATATATATATATATATATATATATATATATATATATATATATATATATATATATATATATATATATATATATATATATATTTATATATATATATATATATATATATATATATATATATATATATATATATATATATATATATATATATATATATATATATATATATATATATATATATGATTTTTTATATAAATGTTTGGTTTTGTTTTTGTTTTAAAGTTATTAAAACATAACGTATATGTTGCTTGTTATTTATTAGATGACACCACAAACTGAATCAGATTATTTCGATATTTCCAAATTAAAATTAGTTCAGTTTCCTCTTAAATACATGAATCCTTCTGACACTGAAATGCCAATTTGCACACTGTTTAAGAGGATACAATTCATACAGAAAACTCATCCACTAAAAAGGAAAAGAACCCAAAGGAAATAAAGACAACATTTTTCACATATTATTTAACAAATTTGTAATCTTCATGTTGAAATTATAACTGTAAGTATACTATTGTTAATCACATAGTAGAATATACAAGAGATTCACCTGATGAATTGTATATTAGATATTCACACGCAATGGAATGCATCCTACAGATTCATACAAGGTAGACTGTATCCTAAAGATTCATACAAGGTAGACTGTATCCTAGAGATTCACAATGTAGTGACAGGTACACTAGGTATTCAGACAAAGTGAAATATGTCCTAGAGATTCGTAATGACGTGGAATTCACACTTGAGATTCACACAAGGTGGAATGTATCCTAGAGATTCATAATGAGGTGAAATTCACACTGGAGATTCACACAAGGTGGAATGTATCCTAGAGATTCATAATGAGGTGGAATGGACACTAGAGATTCACACGAGGTAAAGTGTATCCTAGAGATTCATAATGAGGTGGAATTCACACTTGAGATTCACACAAGGTGGAATGTATCCTAGAGATTCATAATGAGGTGGAATTCACACTTGAGATTCACACAAGGTGGAATGTATCCTAGAGATACGTCATGAGGTGGAATTCACACTGGAGATTCACACAAGGTGGAATGTATCATAGAGATTCATAATGAGGTGGAATGCACACTAGAGATTCACACGAGGTAAAGTGTATCCTAGAGATTCATAATGAGGTGGAATTCACACTTGAGATTCACACAAGGTGGAATGTATCCTAGAGATTCATAATGAGGTGGAATGCACACTAGAGATTCACACGAGGTAGAGTGTATCATAGAGATTCATAATGAGGTGGAATTCAAAATATATATTTATACAAAATGTATCATAGAGATTCATAATGAGGCGAAATGTACACTAGAGATTCACACAGGTAGAATGTATCCTAGAGATTCATAACAGGTGGAATGCACACTGGAGATTTACATAAGGTTGAATGTATCCTAGAAATTCATAACGGGTGGAATTCACAATGGAGATTCACACAAGGAAAATGTATCCTAGGATTCATAACAGGTGGAATTCACAATGGAGATTCACACAAGGTAGAATATATCCTAGATATTCATAACGGGTGGAATTCACAATGGAGATTCACACAAGGAAGAATATATCCTAAATATTCATAACGGGTGGAATTCACAATGGAGATTTACACAAGGTTGAATATATCCTAGAAATTCATAACGGGTGGAATTCACAATGGAGATTCCCACAAGGTAGAATGTATCCTAGATATTCATAACGGGTGGAACAATTCACAATGGAGATTCACACAAGGTAGAATATATCCTAGATATTCATAACGGGAGGAATTCACAATGGAGATTTACATAAGGTTGAATGTATCCTAGATATTCATAACGGGTGGAATTCACAATTCACAATGGAGATTCACACAGGTAGAATGTATTCTAGATATTCATAACGGGTGGAATTCGCACACAACGGAGATTTACACAGGCAGAATGTATTCTAGATATTCATAACGGGTGGAATTCACGATTCACATTGGAGATTCACACAGGCAGAATATATCCTAGATATTCATAACGGGTGGAATTCACAATGGAGATTCACACAAAGCAGAATGTATTCTAGATATTCATAACGGGTGGAATTCACAATTCACAATGGAGATTCACACAGGCAGAATATATTCTAGATATTCATAACGGGTGGAATTCACAATTCACAACGGAGATTCACAGGCAGAATGTATTCTAGATATTCATAACGGGTGGAATTCACAATTCACATTGGAGATTCACACAAGGTAGAATGTATTCTAGATATTCATAACGGGTGGAATTCACAATGGAGATTCACACAAGGTAGAATGTATTCTAGATATTCATAACGGGTGGAATTCACAATTCACAATGGAGATTCATACAGGTAGAATGTATCCTAGATATTCATAACGGGTGGAATTCACAATTCACAATGGAGATTCACACAGGCAGAATGTATCCTGATATTCATAACGGGTGGAATTCACAATTCACAACGGAGATTCACACAGGCAGAATGTATCCTAGATATTCATAACAGGCGGAATTCACAATTCACAATGGAGATTCACACAGGCAGAATGTATCCTAGATATTCATAACGGGGTGGAATTCACAATTCACAATGGAGATTCACACAGGCAGAATGTATCCTAGATATTCATAACGGGTGGAATTTTTCACAATGGAGATTCACACAGGCAGAATGTATCCTAGATATTCATAACGGGTGGAATTCACAATGGAGATTCACACACAATGGTAGAATGTATCCTAGATATTCATAACGGTTGGAATTCACAATGGAGATTCACAAGGTAGAATGTATCCTAGAGATTCATAACGGGTGGAATTCACAATGGAGATTCACACAAGGTAGAATGTATCCTAGATATTCATAATGGGTGGAATTCACAATGGAGATTCACACAAGGTAGAATGTATCCTATATATTCATAACGGGTGGAATTCACAATGGAGATTCACACAAAGCTAGAACGTATCCTCAATATTCATAACGGGTGGAATTCACAATGGAGATTCACACAAGGTAGAATGTATGCTATGGATTCTTAAAAGGGTTGCCTTCTCATTGGAGATTCTTACTTGGTGGAAAATATCAACTAGTTGTGTGAAATGGTACAGTTATCAATATGGTGATGATATAATGCTGTAACCCCCCCCCCCCCCCTTTCAAAAAAAAAAACAAAAACAAATTACACCAACAACATAACGTCCCCCAAAAAAAAAGAACAGAAAACCAAACATTTAAAAAAAAAAAAAACCCCTCAAAACACTTTTTTATGTGTGTTTTTGTTGGTGTTATAATTAACTCATTTGTTCGGTCAGTCTAGAAGCTTAAAAGTGTATCATCTCACAGCACCTTTCACTGTTGTGAGGTCATCACATCGAATCGACACTGAAAACCAACTCTGTAAGAGACACGATGTGCTAAACATGCACATTAAATTATATACCTTAAGAAATCTTCCGTCCTCCTGATTGATAATATAAGTGTAATGCTATCGACATGGCGTCTGTGGCCGAGTGGTTAGGCTGCCGGACTGAGGATTATGAGGTTCCGAGTTTGAATCTTAGCAAAGCTAGGTCCGACGTTGTGTTCCTTGGGAAATACACTTTTTAACACGCATTTTGCTCTTTCTATCCAGGTGCAAATGGGTATAAGCACTAGCTTGGGAGTAAAAACCTGAGTCAGTCTAGTGTCCAGGCCAGGAGGTGATTATTGTCACCTGTTCCGTTTCACGCTATTGAAACCGTGATAAGCTCCACCTGTATGGGCCATAACGGCCTTGAAAGAACTTCACTTAAGTTTAGCGAGATGGACTTATTCGTTGCTGTAATGTTCATTTTTTTCGATATCAGAAACACACAGCATAATGGTATATGCGTGTATGCGTGTTTTTGTGTAAGTATGTATATATATATATGTGTGTGTGTGTGTGTGTGTGTGTGTGCGTGTGTGCATGTGTGAATGAGTGTATGAATATGTGTGGACTGGAGCACATTTTCTTTGTTTAAATGACTAATGAAATGAAATCTAAGTTTCATTTGTCAATTTTAGTTTATAATACATCATTTAAAACAAACAGAGATTTACTATCACCAATCGATTTAAACTCAGTTTTACCTTTAAAGAAACAGTTCATTGCTTTCCAATTAACTGGAAATATAGATCAAAGCATACATTTTAATTTACAGCACACTGCACTATATTATAATATTATAATGCGTTATAATATAAACTAAAGGCTTGAGGTATTCATGTACGAACATAATGTTAGTGGTAAAAGATTTAAGCTTCACTGCGTTGAAAATAAAATATAAAAAAGGCCCTTGAGACTGTCCAATCTACAATCAGTCATAGCATTAATGTGCGATTAGAATTTAGTGGTTAAAACAATGAATTTCAATGCGTTTATATATATATATATATATATATATATATATATATATATATATATATATATATATATATATATATATATATATATATATATATATATATATATATATATATATATATATATATATATATATATATATAATATATATACATATAATCATAATCAGTCATGGTATTAATGAGGGAACACAGTCTCACTCGTAAAATATTGAGCTTCACTGCGTTAAAAAATAATAAAAAAAAATATATAAACGACCTAGAAACTGTCCAATCAACAATAAGTCAGGGTATTAATGTACATGTAGATAAAGGCTTAATAAGGCCTTACATTTCTAATGTGACAGGTGTCCTTAAAAACTCAGGCTATAAAAAAATCAAACAATACAACACTGGACGCAAGTATGGATTTGACATTAATTTTTGAATGGCTTGTAGATTTACAACCATTGCAGGCATCAGTAAAATAATACAACTACCACCATCAATAAACTATGACCAAACACCTACAAACTACCAATCAACAATAAGTCAGGGTAAATGTACATGTAGATAAACTATAATAAGGCAACATTTCTAATGTGACAGGTGTCCTTATAAAACTCTCGGCTAGGTAAAAAAAATCAAACAATACAACACTGGACCATTTGAACAGCTACAATGGTATTACATGTACATTTAGATAAAGGCTTAATAAGGCCACCGAGCTACAACTATTACAACTACCACACCCTGCAACATCACCACTGTCCAATAACAACAACTACCAGCATAAGTGATACAACTATCACCAGCAGGTACAACTACCACCACAAATAAACCAGGCAGGTCAACTACACCACTGTCCCAACTATCACCAGGTAGGTACAACTACCACCACTAATACAACTATCACAAGAGGTAGGTACAACTAGGTACCAGTGATACAACTATCACCAGGGTACCTTACAACTATCATACAACTATCAGAAGGCATTTTTAGTACCACTGGTACAACTATCACCAGGCAGGTACAACTACCACCAATACAACTATCACCAGGCAGGTACAACTACCACCACTGATACAACTATCATCACCAACACCACCACCAATACAACTATCACCAGGCAGGTAATACAACCACTGGTACAACATCAGGCAGGTACAACTACCACCACTTATATCACAAGGCAGTACAACTACCACCACCGATACAACTATCCAAAACAGGTACAACTACAACCACCGATACAACTATCACCACAACAGCTACAACTACCACCACTGATACAATATCACCAGACAGGTACAACTACACCACCGATACAACTATCACCAGGCTACAACTACCACCACTGGTACAACTATCACCAGGTAGGTACAACTACCACCACTGATACAACTATCACCAGGCAGGTACAACTATCACCATCGATACAACTATCAACAGGCAGGTACAACTACCACTGATACACCATCACCAGGCAGGTACAACTACCACCACCGACACAACTATCATCAGGCAGGTACAACTACCACAACTGATACAACTACCACCACTGATACAACTATCACCACTACAACAACTACCCACTAATACAACTATCACCAGGCAGGTACAACTACCACCACCGATACAACTATCACCAGGCAGGTACAACTACCACCACTGATACAACCATCACTAGGCAGTTACAACTACCACCACTGATGCAACTACCACTAATACAACTATCACCAGGCAGGTACAACTACCACCACTGATACAACTACCACCACTCAACTATCACCAGGCAGGTACACCACTGATACAACCACCACTGATACAACTATCACCAGGCAGGTACAACTACCAACACTGATACAACTATCACCAACTACCACCACGTACAACTATCACCACTAACAACTATACAACTATCACCACCACTAATACAACTATCACTAGGCAGGTACAACTACCACCACTAATACAACTATCACCACTAGTACAACTATCACCACTGATACAACTATCACTAGGCAGGATAGAACTACAATACAACTACCACCACTATACAACTACCAACTATCACAACAACAACTATCAACTGATACAACTACCACCACTGATACAACTATCACCAGGCAGGTACAACTACCACCACTGATACAACTACCACCACTGATCAACTATCACCACACTGATACAACTACCACCACTGATACAACTATCACCAGGCAGGTACAACTACCACCACTGATACAACTATCACAACAACAGGCATACAACTACCCACTGATACAACTATCACCACTACAACTACCGCCATAGAAGGTACAACTACCACCACTGATACAACTATCACCAGGCAGGTACAACTACCACCAACTACCACTGATACAACTATCACCAGGCAGGTACAACTACCACCACTGATACAACTATCACCAGGCAGGTACAACTACCACCACTGATACAACTATCACCAGGCAGGTACAACTACCACCACTGATACAACTATCACCAGGCAGGTACAACTACCACAACTGATACAACTATCACCAGGCAGGTACAACTACCACCACTGATACAACTATCACCAGGCAGGTAGAACTACCACAACTGATACAACTATCACCAGGCAGGTGAACTACCACAACTGATACAACTATCACCAGGCAGATACAACTACCACCACCGATACAACTATCACCACGCAGGTACAACTACCACCATCGATACAACTATCACCACAACAGCTACAACTACCACCACTGATACAACTATCATCAGGCAGGTACAACTACAACCATCCACCATAACAGCTATCATACAACTATCACCAGGTACAACTACCACCACGATACAACTATCACCATCAACTACCACCATCGATACAACTATCACTACAACAGTTACAACTACAACCATCCATAGAACTATCACTACAACAGCTACAACTACCACCATCGATACAACTATCACTAGGCAGGTACAACTACCACCATCGATACAACTATCACTACTAACAGCTACGACTACAACTACCACCATCGATACTATCACTAACTACAACTCATCAGAACTATCACTAAAAGCTACAACTACCACCATCGATACACTACTACCACCCTACAACAGCTACAACTACCACCATCGATACAACTATCACTACAACAGGTACAACTACAACCATCCATACAACTATCACACAACAGCTACAACTACAACCATCCATAACTGAACAACCACCACAACAGCAACAACTACCACCATCGATACAACTATCACCACAACAGGTACAACTACAACCATCCATACAACTATCACTACAACAGCTACAACTACAACCATCCATAGAACTATCACTACAACAGCTACAACTACCACCATCGATACGACTACCACCACAACAGTTACAACTACCACCATCGATACAACTATCACTACAACAGGTACAACTACCACCATCCATACGACTACCACCACAACAGCTACAACTACAACCATCCATAGAACTATCACTACAACAGCTACGACTACCACCACAACAGCTACAACTACCACCATCCATAGAACTATCATTACAACAGGTACAACTACAACAATCCATGGAACTATCACTACAACAGCTACAACTACAACCATCCATGGAACTATCACTACAACAGGTACAACTACCACCATTCATAGAAATATCACCACAACAGCTACAACTACAACCATCCATAGAACTATCACTACAACAGCTACAACTACCACCATCCATAGAACTATCACTACAACAGCTACAACTACCACCATCCATAGAACTATCACCACAACAGCTACAACTACAACCATCCATAGAACTACCACCACAACAGCCACAACTACCACCATCGATACAACTATCACTACAACAGGTACAACTACAACCATCCATACAACTATCACTACAACAGCTACAACTACAACCATCCATAGAACTATCACTACAACAGTTACAACTACCACCATCGATACGACTACCACCACAACAGTTACAACTACCACCATCCATACGACTACCACCACAACAGTTACAACTACCATCATCGATACAACTACCACCACAACAGCTACAACTACCACCATCCATACAACTATCACCACAACGGTTACAACTACCACCATCCATACAACTACCACCACACAACAGTTACAACTACCACCATCGATACAACTATCACCACAACAGTTACAACTACCACCATCCATACGACTACCACCACAACAGTTACAACTACCACCATCGATACAACTATCACCACAACAGTTACAACTACCACCATCGATACACTACCACCACAACAGTTACAACTACAACCATCATACAACTATCACCAAGTAACTACAACTACCACCATCCATACAACTATCACCAAGTAACTACAACTACCACCATCTACCTATCACCACAACAGTTACAACTACCACCATCCATACAACTATCACCACAACAGTTACAACTACCACCATCCATACAACTATCACCACCACAACATCACCATCCATACAACTACCACCATCCATACAACTATCACCATCAACAGTTACAACTACCACCATCCATACAACTATCACCATCCATACAACAACATCCATACAACTACCACCATCCATACAACTACCACCATCCAACAACTACCACCATCCACAACTATCACCATCCATACAACTACCACCATCCATACAACTACCACCATCCATACAACTACCACCATCGATACAACTATCCCCATACCAACATCCATACAACTACCACCATCGATACAACTACCACCATCATACAACTACACCATCTACAACTACCACCATCGATATAACTACAACTACCACCATCAATATAACAGCTACCACCACGTGGGTGCAACTACCACCACAACATCTACAACTACGTCCATCGATACAACTACCACCACTAACAGCTACAACTACCACCATCGATACAACTACCACCACAACAGCTACAACTACCACCATCGATACAACTACCCCCACGTGGTGCAACTACCACCACAACATCTACAACTACCACCACGGGGTGCAACTACCACCACAACATCTACAACTACCACCCCGTGGGTGCAACTACCACCACAACATCTACAACTACCACCACGTGGGTGCAACTACCACCACAACATCTACAACTACCACCATCGATACAACTACCACCCCAACAGCTACACCTACCACCATCGATACAACTACCACCATCGATACAACTACCACCATCGATACAACTACCACCATCGATACAACTACCACCATCGATACAACTACCACCATCGATACAACTACCACCATCGATACAACTACCACCATCGATACAACTACCACCATCGATACAACTACCACCATCGATACAACTACCACCATCGATACAACTACCACCATCGATACAACTACCACCATCGATACAACTACCACCATCGATACAACTACCACAATCGATACAACTACCACCATCGATACAACTACCACCATCGATACAACTACCACCATCGATAAACTACCACCATCGATACAACTACCACCATCGATACAACTACCACCATCGATACAACTACCACCATCGATACAACTACCACCATCGATACAACTACCAGCGCAATAGCTACAACTACCAGCGCAACAGCTACAACTACCACCATCGATACAACTACCAGCGCAACAGCTACAACTTCACCAGCGCAACAGCTACAACTACCACCATCGATACAACTACCACCACCATCGATACAACTACCAGCGCAACAGCTACAACTACCAGCGCAACAGCTACAACTACCACCATCCATACAACTACCACCATCGATACAACTACCTCCACAACAGCTACAACTACCACCATCGATACAACTACCTCCCCAACAGCTACAACTACCACCATCGATACAACTATCACCACAACAGGTACAACTACTCCCCGCCCCAATCGCTACAACTATCACCACAACAGCGACAACTATCACCACCGATACAACTACCACCACAACAGCTACAACTATAACCATGGATAGAACTATCACTAGAACTGCTACAACTACCACCAGAACAGATACAACTACCATCACAAAAGCTACAACTGCCACCACAACAGCTACAATGACCACCATCGATACAACTACCACCACAAAACTATAACTACTCTGACAACAGCTACACCTATCACCACAATAGCTACAATTACCATCATAACATCTACAACTACCACCACAACAGCTACAATTACCACCCCAACAGCTACAATTACCACCCCAACAGCTACAATTACCACCCCAACAGCTATAATTACCACCACAACAGCTACAATTACCACCACAACAGCTACAATTACCACCCCAACAGCTATACCACCAGAACAGCTACAACTATCACCACACAGCTACAACTACCACCACACAGCTACAACTGCCATCAAGCAGCTACAACTACCACCACACAGCTACAACTGCCATCAAGCAGCTACAACTACCACCACACAGCTACAACTGCCATCAAGCAGCTACAACTACCACCACACAGCTACAACTACTACCAAACAGCTATAACTACCACAACACAGCTACAACTGCCATCACACAGCTACAACTACCATCACACAGCTACAACTACCATCACACAGCTACAACTACGACCACAACAGCTACAACTACCATCACACAGCTACAACTACCATCACACAGCTACAACTACCACCACAACAGCTACAACTACCACCACACAGCTGTAACTACCACCACACAGCTACAACTACCACCACACAGCTACAACTACCACCACAAAAGCTACAACTACCATCACATAGCTACAACTACCATCACAGAGCTACAACTACCAGCACACAGCTACAACTACCACCAAAAAGCTACAACTACCACCACATAGCTACAACTGTATCACACAGCTACAACTACCACCACACAGCTACAACTGTATCACACAGCTACAACTGTATCACACAGCTACAACTATATCACACAGCTACAACTACCACCATATATCACACAGCTACAATTATCCATACAACTATATCACACAGCTACAACTATATCACAGCTACAACTATATTACACAGCTACAACTGTATCACACAGCTACAACTATATCACACAGCTACAACTATCATCACAGCTACAACTATATCTCACAGCTACAACTAAACACAGCTACAACTATATCCACACAGTTACAACTATATCACACAGCTACAACTACTCACAGCTACAACTACAAGCAAAAAGCTACAACTACCATCACACTACAACTTCACAACTATATCACACAGCTACACAACTACCATCACAGAGCTACAACTACAACCAAAATGCTACAACTACTATCACAAAGCTACAACTACCATCACAGAGCTACAACTACCCTCACAGAGCTACAACTACAACCAAAAGCTACAGCTACAACCAAAGCTACAACTACCACACAGCTACAACTACCATCACAGCTACAACTACCATCATCAAGCTACATCTATCACCACACAGCTACAACTAAAACCACAACAGCTACAACTACAACCACACAGCTACAACTACCACCACAGCTACAACTACAACCAACTATCATCAAACAAGCTACAACTACCACACAGCTACAACTATTACCATCACAGAGCTACAACTACCACCACACAGCTACAACTACAACCAAACAGCTATAACTATCATCAAACAGCTTACAACTACCACCACAACAGCTACAACTGACATCATGTTGCTGCAACTACCACCACACAGCTACAACTATCACCACACAGTTACAACTACCACCACCAGCTACAACTACCACCACACAGTTACACCTATCACCACAACAGCTACACCTACCACAACACAGTTACACCTACCACCACAACAGCTACAGCCACCACAACACAGTTACAACTACCACCACACCGCTACAACTATCACCACACAGTTACACTACCACCACAACAGCTACAACTACCACAACAAGTTACACCTACCACCACACAGCTACAACTACCACCATATTGCAACTACGATCTTGCAACTATCACCACAGCTACAACTACCACTACAGCCAGCTGTCACCATTTACACCTACCAAAAGCTGCAATTATCACTACAGCTACAACTATTCCCACACAGCTACAACAGCCAGCTCATTACCTACAACTACCACCACACAGCCACAACTACCACCAAACAGCAATAACTACCACACACAGCTACAACTACCACCATACAGCTACAACTACAACAGCTACAACTACAACCATACAGCTACAGCTACCACCATACAGCTACACCATACAGCTACAACTACCATACAGCTACAACTACCACCATACAGCTACAACTACCACCATACAGCTACAACTACCACCACACAGCTATAACTACCACCACACAGCTATAATTACCACCATACAGCTACAACTACAACCATACAACTACAACTACCACCATACAGCTACAACTACAACCATACAGATACAACTACCACCACACAGCTACAGCTACCATCATACAGCTACAACTACAACCATACAGCTACAGCTACAACCATACAGCTATAACTACCACCACCACACAACTACCACCCATACAGCTACAACTACCACCATACAGCTACAACTACCACCATACAGCTACAACTACAACCATACAGATACAACTACCACCACACCTTTACAGCTACCATCAGCACAGCTACAACCATACAGCTACAGCTACAACCATACAACTATAACTACCACCACACAGCTACAACTACCACCATACAGCTACAACTGCCACCACACAGCCGCAACTACCACCACAGCTATAACTACCACCACACAGCTATAACTACCACCACACAGCTACAACTACCACCACACAGCTACAACTACCACTACACAGCTATAACTACCTCAACACAGATACAACTACTACACAGCTATAACTACCTCAACACAGATACAACTACCACTACACAGCTATAACTACCTCAACACAGATACAACTACCACCACAGCTATAACTACCTCAACACAGCTACAACTACCACCACACAGCTATAACTACCTCAACACAGATACAACTACCACCACACAGCTATAACTACCTCAACACAGCTACAACTACCACCACAACTACAACATCCACCACAGCTACAACTACCACCACCACTACAACATCCACCACAGCTACAATTACCACCACAACTACAACATCCACCACAGCTACAACTACCACACAGCTATAACTACCTCAACACAGCTACAACTACCACCACAACTACAACATCCACCACAGCTACAATTACCACCACAACTACAACATCCACCACAGCTACAACTACCACCACACAGCTATAAATACCTAAACACAGATACAACTATCACCAAACAACTACAACTTCCACCACACAGCTACAACTACCACCACAACTACAACATCCACCACAGCTACAATTACCACCACAGCTACAAACTATCATCTCAGCTACAGCCATCACCGCAGCTACAACTTCAATCATAACTACACCTACGACCACAGCTAGAGCTACCACCACAGCTACAACTATCACCACAGATCAACTACCACCACTAAAACTACCAACACAGCTACAACTACCAAGAATCTTTGCCACGCGATAACCATTCACCATAGTAGTACTTGCCGCAATATGCGTGCAATATTACTTTAGGGATTAGGAGTGGGGTGGGGGTGTGTAGTCCAGAACAATGTGTCGGCCTCTCAACCGAAATATAGTGGGTTTAAGCCCTGGCAACGGTTAAAAAAGATTCTCGAGCTTTTTCGAGTAAACGTTATTCCCTGGTCCATGCAGATGGAGTGACACCTAGTGCCATCGGAGACGGACCAGTAAAAGGAGGATTTCCGCGTGCAGATCACAACATTCTGCGCACGTTAACCATCTTTGGTTGTTTACAGG
>JAXRKP010000823.1:165000-210612 GCA_037039925.1 Doris montereyensis | reverse complement strand
AGTGACTAGCAGTGACGATAATGTTATCAAATGTGGAAAGTGACTAGCAGTGACCATAGTGTTATCAAATGTGGAAAGTGACTAGCAGTGACCATAATGTTATCAAATGTGGAAAGTGACTAGCAGTGACCATAGTGTTATCAAATGTGGAAAGTGACTAGCAGTGACCATGTTATCAAATGTGGAAAGTGAAGGTCCATAGTGTTATCAATACGTGTGCCAACAGTGACTCAGTGGTGACTGGACAAACCTCAAAAATGTTATCAAATGGCCTGTTGATCAAGTGACTGCTCAAACAGTGATCATAGTCTCGTGGAAAGTGATCACTGATCACAGCATCGGAAAAGTGACTAGACACCTTCACCATAGTGTTATCAAATGTGGAAAGTGACTAGCACCTATCGATACTTTGTTATCAAATGAGCTCAATGACTGGAAACATGGAGAAAATGTACCTGTTATCAAACCACCAATCTGTGACTAGCATTGCTGTCCATTAGAATATCAAATGTGAAAGTACAACGACTGCCACAGTGACCTTGATAAAAACTGTTATCAAATGTGGCGACACAAGACTAGGGCATGATAGGGCCTAGAGTAGATCTATCAAAGTAGGATGGAGAGGGACGGGGAAAGGGCGGGGTAAGCCAGTTGCCCAAGGTCTATCGATGATCTAGAGGCAAGGTGGAAGCCTCTGTAATCAAAGTGGTGTGGACAAGCAAAACTCAAATTGGGTTCAAGCCCAACAATCACTTAAAAGTCAGTGGTGTGGGTTCAAGTTTAAAAGTGAACAATCCTGTTGATAAGGTTTGGTTTTCAAACTCTGCCCAACAATCATGGAGAAAAGGTGTGGGTTTCAAACCACCAATCTCCACTACATTATTCCCTATAATTCCAGTTTAAAAGGAAACTACAACGAGCTGCCACCGGGTTTAAACTGAGCCCCAAGACAATTGAACATTTAGGAGTAGACCTAGAGAGTAGACCTGGAGAGGAGAGGGCGGGGAAAGTTTATTTTTCAAGTATGAAGTGCAGTGGAAGCCTATGGGATCAAGACAGGGTTGGATAACAAAATTGAGTTCAATAAATACAAGCCTTCAAGAATTAAAAGGTGTGTTGGTTCAAGCTCCAACAATTGAACAATTTTTTTATTTATTTTTCAAGTAGAAGTGAGCCAACAATCCATAATTTGTCATGTGCCTTGAAGAATTATACAAACTTAATTTTTTTAGTGGATATACAAAATTGAGGAGGCATCAAAAGCAATATTTGAAGTTTGTGCAAATAAAAGCCCTGTTTGAAGAGTGGTTAAGACGTGGTTGCGTCATGTTTGAAGCTTGACAACTTTACTAGGATTAAGACGGGGTTACGTGTTTGAAAGCTTGTTTTAAGAAGTTAAGTCCTGTTTGAAGCTTTGCTTGGATTAAGACGTTTAAGTCATGTTTGAAGCTTTACTAGGATTAAGACGTGGTTAAGTCATGTTTGAAGCTTTGCTAGGATTAAGACGTGGTTACAACTTGACTATGATTAAGACGGGGTTACGACATGTTTGAAGCTTGATAGGATTAAGACGGGTTAAGTCATGTTTGAAGCTTGACTAGGATTAAGACGTAGTTAAGTCCTGTTTGAAGCTTTACTAGGATTAAGACGTGGTTAAGTCATGTTTGAAGCTTGACTAGGATTAAGTATTAAGACGTGGTTAAGTTCATCTGCATAGAAGTGGGTTTTTGATCCTTTTCTTTCCTTTCTCTTTTGCACTTATATTTCATCTTGCCGTTTCCTCTTAACTCACCCTGAGACCACCGCCTATGGTGGACCAGGTAAACTTAAACTAAACAATCAAATCTGCATGGCATTTTTTTCTTTCATCCAGAGTCATTGGCCCCCTTTCCAATTCTGAAGACTTTGCCAAAGTGTACAAGTGCGGGAAAGACAGGAAGATGAATCCGCCAGATAAATGTTCCGTTTGGTGATCACATAAATAAGATTCAAGTTGGGGTTTTCTACTGTGTTGATCGTTTGGTTTATGTCAAAATTTTGTCAGAAGCTAAAGGGAACACAAACAGTTCATCAGGTTTTTTTTAATGACTAAAATTCCTTATGTTATCAAATGCTTTTTTTGTTTTTGTATGCATCTTATATTCTAGTCCTGCTCAAACATGTTTTTTTTTATAAGGAATTAGACCTGTTAGTATTAAATATTGTGATATAAGTCAACTTGTTTTACTTTGCTATTTCTACCAAAAAGAAAAGAAAAAAAAGAATAACAAATTTAAAAAAAAAGAAAAGTACCAAAAAAAAAAACCTCGGTGGAAGAGAGAAGTGTAGAAGGGTTTTTAAAACTTTTTATTTATTCATTTTTAAATTTCCCCAATTGTAGATTGTGCTCAGACATTTTGTACTCTTTAGCTTTGTGAATGTTATCACTATTTTCTTCCACCTTATTGTCAAATATTATGAGTTTATGACTGGGTTCCTGTACGTGTACAAACTTGTACGTGTTTACATACAATTGTTTGCGTTATTTATTTTAGAATCTTTTTTCCACTTGAACGTAATATTTTTCTGAATTATTTTTAAAACTTCTTATTATTCCTGGAGATTGATACAGCTATTGAAGTTTTAGTTCATGAGATGATTACACGCTTATACCCGAGTTCAGGAAATGTTTTTAGACTCAGCAATCTGGCAAACCAAAGTATTTTACGCATTTTTGTACAACTTGCTCCAAAGCACAGTGATGCTGTGGGCTCATCAAACTGGTAAACCATTTTTATACAACTTGCTCTACAGCAATGCTTTTGGCTTAGCAGAACACTAACTTGGCAAATCTGTATGAATTCCGGCTCAATGCACGAGTTGTTGTGAATTATGATTATAAGCATCTGAGAATTGTTTTTTTTATGTGATAATAACTTACTATTAATAATATTATTATTTTTGTAATGACTTACTATTAATAATATTATTATTATTTTTGTAATGACTTACTATTAATAATATTATTATTATTTTTGTAAGGACTTACTATTAATAATATTATTATTATTTTTGTAATAACTTACTATTAATAATATTATTATTATTTTTGTAATAACTTACTATTAATAATATTATTATTATTTTTCTTACATGGTTGAATCTCCTGAGACAAAATGGAAAGTTTTGTCCAAACTCATCATTGAAAATGCTGCGTCTCCTCCTGTCACTGAGAATGTGACTGGTAACTGTCAGGAAATAGTGGTGTGTGGTTAGTAATGCGGAAACGTCAGGGTAATGATATGATATATATAAGATGATATTTATGTGGGTAGGCTGTCCGGATCGGTTATCCATGGGGAAAACATCGGAGTAATAATATGATATATAAGATGATATATATGTTTTGGCTGTACGGATTGGTTAACCATGGGGAAATATTATAGTTATAATATAATTCAAAATTTAACAATTTTATGAAGTTTAATCAATGAGAATTACACGGGCTGCTTTCAAAGAGAAGCAATATGAGGTGTGTTTCGGTTTTTGCATAGGAAACCGTCGGTTTTAAACCTTTTAAAATGAACATAGTACACAAATTGCCTAATAAACCTGCTATGGTAAGGATTGGACTTTAGGGAGGGCGTAGAGTGGAAATTGATGAAGAAAGGAAGGAAGTATCACTGCTCATACACCAGAAGGTAGAGTGGAAACTGATGAAGAAAGGAAGGAAGTATCACTGCTCATACACCAGAAGGTAGAGTGGGAACTGATGAAGAAAGGAAGGAAGTATCACTGCTCATACATGGAGGATGTTCAGACCCCACCTCATGTCCTTTGGACAGCCAACAATGCATGAGCCACTTCATTGCTTCCATTGATGTGCTTGTTGTAGACCTTTGCTACATTGCTAGCTGGCCTCCATCCAAGTTGTTGACATAATTGTAGCCAAGGATACGTTGTCCGTCGCTGCCATACCCACTAAGCAGATTTAAATGGAGTGTGGTTTGAAAATATTGTTCCATGTGAAGATTCAACTTTGACCTATTGATAAAGTTAATCATCGGCTTATATCTCACATTGCCTTAAAAACTAATCCTTTCAATGAATGAAACACTGAAAACCTTTGATTTATCAGGAAGGACCTCAAATGTTGTCTCACAACAACAAATTCTGACCACTGAATGGCATTTTCCTCCGCAAAGATCTAAGCACATCTCGTATGTCTCCGACTGGGTAAAAATAGTGCAGTGGAATATGATATTTTATCATAACATAATTATGCATAAACTGCTTGGATTGGTTGATCATGGGGACACATCATGATAATGCAGTGGAACCTCTCTAATCGGTCAACCGGGAAACCCGGCCAATCGGGAAGAATTCACAGGGAACGGAACTGTTTCTATATATTTTACCTCTCTAAACGAGAAAGGTCCCCGGCTAATCGGGACAATATTAGCGGGCTTGCATTGATTGTCATCACCATTTCCCCCATATTTATTTATTCCAGCACTCATTTTTTATCCCAATTTGATTTCCGTGCTCACAAAACATCAATTATTACACCTGCATTAGTGCTACACATGTTATACATTGCATAATGCATACACAATGTCGCAAGTGCCAGTTTGTGACGACCTTAAGCCAGACACACCTGACATCCATTAAGAGGGTATGAAAGCAGGCGTCGAGCCAGACCTTGCTAGTCCACCTAACAATGCAGTGCGGTGTTGACATGGGGCGGCGCTTAGAAAGTTGTGCACTGTCATAGTATTTTATTGCCCGCCTCATCCGTCAATCGCAAGGGTGGACACGAGAGGAGATTTAACGACCCACCATGCCTTCTTGATTACGTGTCTTATCTACCTACAGTCCAACGAAGATCGAATTTGAGTGTCAGTGACATCACTGATGAATGCCATCTTCGTTTTGACCAACTGGACGTGTGGCTACTTGTTCGTTTAATTCTACCACTCACTGAAGGGCTTAGGTACATCAACTGCTGAGGAAAAACCAAAATATCTTGGACCCTTGGACCCCGGAAAATCGGGAAACCCGGCGACAAATCGGGACGATTTTACAATCCACCGAGACTTCCCGACTTCCCGATTAGAGAGGTTCCATAAGATAGTAATATATGTATAGACCACCCGCAGTGGTTAATCAAGCTTATAATAATAGATATATAATATACGTAATATAATACATGTGTAGACTGCCCTGTTTGGTCAATGATGGGGAAACAACGTGCTTATCTATGTATAGACTGCCTGGATGAATAAGTGACGGGCATGGACAGAGCGTGCCATTGTACAGCCTTGTATGGCACTGATGGCGGTGTTGATCTGTCTGTGATACGTTCACAGGATTGCAAGTCGTATTGTTGAAGTCGTTGATAGATCTAATGTTTTCTTTTGCCTACAATATTTTTTTTTAGCCACCTCATTATGTACAGGCTAGTTTGCTTCTTTTGTTTCCATTCTTTGACTCCATAAGACATGATGTGAAGTTTGATGTGACAATGTTATCTCCATGATGTGAAGTTTGATGTGACAATGTTATCTCCATGATGTGAAGTTTGACGTGACAATGTTATCTCCATGAATTGATTGTAGCCTCATCGTATCCTTTCGAAACTGGAATCTTCCAAACATTAAATATAATTTTGATAATATCAAGAATATTTTGAAACAATGACATAATAGGGTTATATAAATAATATTAAATTTATTTATAAGCAAGAAGCACCCTTTCCATATCCTCCTCCCCCCACCCCCAAATTTATCAAATGGTACTTCATTTTCTCCACTGTATTCGCCTCAGCATAAATGAACATCCCCCACCCCCAAGCCTCCCCTCACCTAGCCTCCCCCCACCTTTCTCCTTAAGGCACTGTTTGCTCCTCATGTGCTGTGACAGCTAATACGTTTATAAATAGCATCAAGTATTTCTTTCTTAATCGTAGTGTTCAGTGCAAGTGTATCTTTTTAATGTTGCAATGCATAGAAAGCATTAAAATTAGCAGAGCTAGTTTCATAGTGATTTGGGCAAAGATCTCGGTGGGCTGGCTTACACTCACTTACCGACTTATTTACTTACTTAAATTATTTACTTACTTAATCACTCACTCACTCACTCACTTACTTACTTACTTACTTACTTAAATTATTTACTTACTCACTCACTCACTCACTCACTCACTCACTTATTTACTTACTTACTTAAATTATTTACTTACTCACTTCACTCACTCACTCACTTACTTACTTACTTACTCACTTACTCACTTACTGACTTACTTATTGGGAGCAACGGACAACGGAACTACAATTGCTTCCTTTGGAATGAATTTTGTTTCCTGAGCTTGAATAGAGCTTTCCAATGGTGTAAGTGTAAGCCCTATTATGGTACAGTGGTGTCGGCCTATGGAACCCGCCGCCTGAGAACCCGGTCCGCCTTAAGAACTCGCTGTTTCCGTGCACCAGAATTTTTCTAATATAAAACTACCTCCTTAAGACCCCGCTAGTACAGCCTGATCCGCCCTAGAACCCGGTCCGATCATATCATGAGCTGAGAATAATGACAGCAAAACCCACACTCAATCCAATGCTAATAATTGCCAATGCCGTGTGACATGTTGCAAGTGAGTCGTAGAAAGACGGGTGGGAAACCCATTACACATAGGCCTTGACACTAGTATGTGTTGTAAACAAGTCACACAGGTGTGCTACACACCGAATGACCAACATGAGGAAGGTTCGCTGTCTACCTGTGACCATGCCTTGGTGCCTTGGGCACAACATACTACAAACGAAGATTACGTAGCAGTTGCGTGCCGTGGCGTGGAGGCAAGGCAATTACGCAGCTTGCATTGCAGCATTAAAGACAGATGCTCAACTTTCCTCTTTTTTTTGAGTGGCTGAAAAATAAACGACCAATCACATAATGTTTTCAACATGTACGGAAGTGATTGCACAAATTGCTACATTATTTTGTCATAGTCATAGCCATTTTCATTCCTTTGAATGGTCAGCTCACTGGAGGTTAGATTTACCTACCTGCAAAGACTGCATATTTTTCAAAACATCATTTCAAGCACAGTGTCAGACTATCATAGTGCCTACACGAGGCAGTTATCTTGACAACAAACAGAAACTGCGTATCTATTGGGGTCTGGTCAAAATTTTTAAGGCCTATACAATATTTATGAATAATGAAGCAAAAATACAAAGCATATAGGAGTTCACTTTAGAACCCAGTCTGCCTAAGAACCCGCTGTTTCTGTTTCTAGAGGACCGGATTCTTAGGCAGACACCAGTGTATAGAGAGAGGAGAGGAAGCAAGGTGAACAGGACCAAAAATTAGCGAAATATGCAACTGGCGCTGTGGTGGTTTGGACTACCCACCAACTAACTCACTCAGCAATTTACATACTTTCTGTCCATTGTACCTAGTGGGGCCACAGCAAGGCATTTCATTTCCCTGTGGGTTTTTGAGACGATTTTTGGAGAGTAACTCGAGTGTCATCCACTTCAGGTTTTTTGGGGGACTCGGTAGTCCAGAGGCAAAGTCTCAGCCTCTCAACCAATAGGTAGTGGGTTCAAGTCCCGCCGACGGTTGAAAAGTTTTCTCGATTTTTTCCGAATATAATCTACCCCCTGATCCAGGTAGGTTCACCTAGTCTCATCGGAAACGGATGATAAAAAGGAGGTCCCGTGTACAGATTACAACATTCTGTGCACATTAAAGATCGATTGGCTGGTTAGAGGACAGTCCGGGCAAAATTTTTAAAAAATACTACCAAAAATCCCTGAGATCACCTTAGTTGTGGATGTGAGTAAATCAAATCAAATAAAAAACCAGGTTTTCATCTCAGTCCCAATGTTCTTGACCAGGTGCTGCTGATTTTCCTCGTTTTCTTTTTCCTTCTGGCATTGAAGGCACCTTGCCTTCGATGCCAGAAGGAAAAAGAAAACGAGGAATAGAAAAAAGATAAGGAAATAATAATCATGATAATAAAAATATGAAAACGGATTTATAGTTGACATCGTCACACAGGTGCAGGTTTACTGACATCACATCATTTATCTCCCATAGGGCCATTTATCTCCCATAGGGCCATTTATCTCCATAGGGCCATTTATCGGGCCATTTATCTCCCATAGGGCCATTTATCTCCCATAGGGCCATTTATCTCCCAATGACACTTCTAATAATGATGCTCGTTTGATTTCTGAGTACAGCCTGGCCTAGCTTGGCTATGGCTAACGATTTCTTCAAAGGCTTTCAACGCAGTGGCTGCAATGTCCCGATTTCCGCTTGCGATTGTTGGAGACTAGACATTGAATTGATCCTGTAATTGCAGTGTCTGCTATTCAGGACCCATGTGTGACCAATGATTTGAATGAACTCATATTTCAAAATGGCGGCACTGTGTGTATTGGTCTTACACTTACACTTACAGCTTTTGTAGCTCTGGACGGGAGAAAAACTTTTTTTTTTTCAACCTTAAGCTCAAAATAGGAAATTCTATGCAACTGTTCGTAATTTATGTCAAACATAAAGTCAAAAATAACATTTGCGCAAAACTTGTCACCAAGAAATTTGGGACTTCAACATCCCACTACGGTATTTTTAGATCTTGTGACACCAAGCGGATGTGGTAGGTAAAAAATGGGACGGATTTTAGTTTAGTGCTGCACTATAATCCAAATCATCATGAGTTTGCTATGGAAGTGAAGTGGGGGATTGGATTGGTGCCAGTCCAACGTGGGCTAGAAATTAAAATAGAGAGCTCCGGCCAATTCTGCAGGTTGATAGTGGTTCTCAGGATGACAAAAGGGGAGACTGTAAATTAAATAAAGCCACAGCGTTTGCGACCCAATGGGATGGTTTTTCACAGTTTCTTGATGGCATGGGGCCGGCAGCTCACCTGTCATTCATGCGGTGTTTGGCCAACATATCGGCTACGTTTCTCTAAGCTCTTTGTAGGGGAAACCGCAGATGATTTAAAATGTGGTTGTAGAGGATTTGGTTGGAAAATGTGATTGTAGATGATTTGGTTGTAGATGATTTGGCTGGAAAATGTTTGTAGATGATTAGGTTGGAAAATGTGGTTGTACATGATTAGGTTGGAACATGTGGTTGTACATGATTTGGCTGGAAAATGTGGTTGTAGATGATTTGGTTGTAGATGATTTGGCTGGAAAATGTGGTTGTAGATGATTAGGTTGGAAAATGTGGTTGTACATGATTTGGTTGGAAAATGTGGTTGTAGATGATTTGGCTGGAAAATGTGGTTGTACATGATTAGGTTGGAAAATGTGGTTGTACATGATTTGGTTGGAAAATGTGGTTGTAGATGATTTGGCTGGAAAATGTGGTTGTAGATGATTTGGTTGTAAATGATTTTGTTTGAAAATGTGGTTGTAGATGATTTGGTTGTAGATGATTTGGCTGGAAAATGTGGTTGTAGATGATTTGGTTGTAAATGATTTTGTTTGAAAATGTGGTTGTAGATGATTTGGTTGTAGATGATTTGGTTGGAAAATGTGGTTGTAGATGATTTGGTTGTAAATGATTTTGTTTGAAAATGTGGTTATAGATGATTTTGTTTGAAAATGTGGTTGTAGATGATTTGGTTGGAAAATGTGGTTGTAGATGATTTGGTTGTAAATGATTTGGTTGGAAAATGTGGTTGTAGATGATTTTGTTTGAAAATGTGGTTGTAGATGATTTGGTTGGAAAATGTGGTTGTAGATGATTTGGTTGGAAAATGTGGTTGTAAATGATTTTGTTTGAAAATGTGGTTGTAGATGATTTGGTTGGAAAATGTGGTTGTAGATGATTTGGTTGGAAAATGTGGTTGTAGATGATTTGGTTGTAAATGATTTTGTTTGAAAATGTGGTTATAGATGATTTTGTTTGAAAATGTGGTTGTAGATGATTTGGTTGGAAAATGTGGTTGTAGATGATTTGGTTGTAAATGATTTGGTTGGAAAATGTGGTTGTAGATGATTTTGTTTGAAAATGTGGTTGTAGATGATTTGGTTGGAAAATGTGGTTGTAGATGATTTGGTTGTAAATGATTTGGTTGGAAAATAAATGATTTGGTTGTAAATGATTTGGTTGTAGATGATTTGGTTGGAAAATGTGGTTGTAGATGATTTGGTTGTAGATGATTTGGTTGGAAATGATTTTGGTTGGAAAATGATTTGGTTGTAGATGATTTGGTTGTAGATGATTTGGTTGTAGATGATTTGGTTGTAAATGATTTGGTTGGAAAATGTGGTTGTAGATGATTTGGTTGTAGATGATTTGGTTGTAGATGATTTGGCTGGAAAATGTGGTTGTAGATGATTTGGTTGTAGATGATTTGGTTGGAAAATAGATGATTTGGCTAGAAAATGTGGTTGTAGATGATTTGGTTGTAAATGATTTGGTTGTAGATGATTTGGCTGGAAAATGTGGTTGTAGATGATTTGGTTGGTTGTAAATTTTGGTTGTAAATTTGAAAATGTTTGTAAATGACTGGTTGTAAATGATTTGGCTGAAAACGTGGTTGTAAAAAGTCGTCCCGTCTGTTTACGTAACTACAGTCGTGAGCTGGACATTTGGCTGTGATGATGTGCGTTCTCACTAGCCGCCTAAATTGAGTCGCAGACATTTTTTCTTGACATAATTGCAGACTCTTAGCGCTGTTATATCATACCAACATGAAGAAGAACATTTCTTTTGTTTGAATTTCTAAAGGAATGTTTATTTAAGGTGGGAAGTTGTCGAGTGCTACTGATAGGTCTTACTTCTGTCCTTTAACTGTTTCGTCTTGCTGTTTCCTTCTACTTCCCCCTGAGATCACCACACTTGGTGGTTGGGGTAAATTTCAGTGAAGCAAACAAATAATTGTTTAAGATGAGAGAATGTTTGAATGAGACCTGATGACTGCCATTATAATTGAAAATGTTGCATGTTGTTCTTGAAACATTGTTTAAACTTGAAATGTTCATTTGTGAGAAATTTTGCATATATATGGAATAATTCTAAGAGACCAATTTATATATAATGTATACTTATACATAGATCACAAGCATTGGCGATTTAGAAATACAAAAAAAACAATGCTTCCATCAATTATCCATTCATTACATCAATAACCCTCATCGTGAAAAATCCTCATCAATCTAACTTATAAACACGCACACACACACACATACACACATGCTTTTATACAAACACATAATACAGATGTAAATATATAGATATCGACATGAAAGTCACGAACCATGTAAGTCCAATTTTAGATCTTTTGAGAAAATCAAAGAAAATGATTCTAATTCAGTAATTGCTATGCTTTTTAATCTATTTTCACTTTCACAGACATACACGGTTTGCAAGTGTCAAAAACTTGACCCAATAAGGATATATCGATTGCTCATACGGTTATTTTATGGGTTTCTAAATTCCATTGGTTTTTGTGCCACAGAGTCCCAACTAGATGAAGCAGAGGGCCTTTCTTCCTCCCTAATGTTAAAACACGGAAAAAAGGTGATGCTAATATTAGACTTACATGCTTTGCGACTTTCGCCTTAGATATATATCATGTACATATACACACACATCACGCACTATCACTTGTGAAAAGTTGACATTGTAATCGTTTAAACAGAAAGTTGACACTACATTGGCTTGGGTGTAACGTAACAGTGTTGAAAACTTGCTACTTTCATGGTAATTCCCCATGTATTCTCAAAGCTGCCGTTGTTGAAAGTTGTTGGTTTTTTGAAATAATAATATTTTAATCTACAATGCATTTGTAAAGCTGTTTGATATTTGAAATACGATGTGCAATTGGTTGAATACACCTTTGACAGTCAATTTGTAAAACTTTACTATTTTAGGGTTCTCAAGGATGAAAAGAATAAGCTGGTTTTTCTAATGTTGGGACACTAGTGACATCCCTTTTTTCTCTTCCACTCCTCCTTCTCCCCCCTCCCATCACCATTATCCTGGTTCCCTCACCCTCTATATGCCAAAATCAATTGTAAAATTTATAATTTGAGAAACAAGTGTTTTGGCACCGTATTTATTTTGGGTGTGTTTCTATCTGCCAAAAATAATAATAAAATTGACATTTTGAGAAACAAGTGTTTTGGCACCGTATGTATTTGGGTGTGTTTCTATCTGCCAAAATTAATAATAAAATTGACATTTTGAGAGAGAAAAGTCGACATCGATCTTTTCTCACGGCCCATAGACGGTAAAATTTTAAGACTATATTCTGTTGTGTGTTGCATTTTAAGACTTATTCTGTTGTGTGTAGCATTTTAAGACTTATTTTGTTGTGTGTAGCATTTTAAGACTTATTTTGTTGTGTGTAGCATTTTAAGACTTATTCTGTTGTGTGTAGCATTTTAAGACTTATTTTGTTGTGTGTAGCATTTTAAGACTTATTTTGTTGTGTGTAGCATTTTAAGACTTATTTTGTTGTGTGTAGCATTTTAAGACTTATTTTGTTGTGTGTAGCATTTTAAGACTATTTTGTTGTGTGTAGCATTTTAAGACTTATTTTGTTGTGTGTAGCATAATATTAACATGGTTAAGTGGCTATTTATCATGTACTGAGACATGGATAAAAAGTGGAAATATTAGTCAATCAGCCAATCCCCAACATCATGATGGACACACCTTACTTACCTCTTTCTTACTTTTTATTTACTTTTAAATACTTTTTTTTTTTTTTTTAAAAAGATTTATTGCCACTTTTTAGTGTGAACATTTTGCCTTTTGTTTTATATATATATGTGTGTGTATCTAATACCGGTATCCAGGGATTGTATTTATTTATATTTGATACAAGGTATACACTACAACACAAACCATCAGGTGTGCTTTGCTAAGCAGCATACGTAGCTACACGGTCAGCATCATTTTGATTTTGCACATCGTGTGTGTTAAAGAGAGTTTTCAATTCTATTTTTTGCTTTCAAACTTATCAAAGTTTACTTTTCTTCTTTGTGTTTTCCGTAGAAGTTTTTTTTTTTACAGATCTCAATATATTCATATGTTATTTTATATACTTGTGGATAATCAGGTAGCAAAAAGAACCTATGAATGTTTCTGTGTTTACCAAATTGTAATATCAATTATGTGTCATTTAAAGATTTTTTCTTACTGGTTGAAACCTCAACGCGCAAAAAAACGCTGGCTGTGTAACTTAAAGATAGTCAGCCTGTTGTCTTTTGTTAGAGAGGTAATGGTTTTTGCTTATTTGCTTTATTTTTAAAATTTGCCAAACATACAAATTAAAAGTCAAGATATTTCTGAACAGAAATCCTTATTTTGATTTCATCTTTTTTTAAATGTTGTCTTAAATTTTGATGGAGACAAAATCTCATTGTTCAAATCTAAATGCACATGTACAAGAAATTATAACTAAACATGCAGAGAGTTTTTAGGTTTAGTGTTTTTTCCCCATATTGATGCTTATTCACATTGTGTTAAAAAAATAATTGTATTCACACTCACAGACAAAGGTTTTACTGTTTTCCTTGAAAAAGAAATCTTTCCCGTCTGGTTCCAATGGTTGTAATTTTTTTTTAAAGTTAACGTAATGTATCTTTGATATCAAGAGTTTTGATGTAACCATCAGTAATGAATTTTCCTGTGTCATTCTTTTGGAAGTGAAGGGAGAGACGATGGGGAGTTTTGTTTAATGCTTGATATAAAATAAATGTTTATTAAAATTGCTCTTTTCTTTGTCCTCCTGCTCCTCCTCCTACTTTTCTTCAATCCCCTTCTTTTTCGTATGCTTCTTGTTTTATCTCCTTCATCTTCCTCACTTACTGTTTCCTTCCTCCTTCTCCTTCTCATTATCTGTCTTCTCATCCCCCCCCCACCCCCTCACCCCCTTTCCCTTTCCTACCTTAACATTTAACCCCCTTTGCAAAAATATGAAGAATTATGAGATTATTCTGTGTATGTCAGAGATAGTGCAGTATTCTTTAACCTATTTCTCATTTTTGCCATATATACGTTTTTATATGATTTGAAAATTGAAAGTGCCATGAATGGCAGAAAAATATAAAATCTTAAAATTACAACCGTTTTGATGAACATGTGATCTTTTCTTTTGATTGATGCACTGTTTCTTGATGGATATCAAATTGAAATGAAGCTGTAAAACCTTTGTGACAGGTCCAGCATAGCAACATGAATACTTACGGCAGATGGAAGCACAGATGTAATTACAACTGCTAATAGCAAATGGAAGCACAGATGACGTAATTACAAGTGCTAATCAAATATGAAAGCACAAATGTCATTGCAAGTGCTAATAGTAATAGCAGATGGAAGCACAGATGACGTAATTACAAGTGCTAATTGCAGATTGAAGCTCAGATGTAATTGCAAGGGCTAGTTGCAGATGGAAGCACAGATGTAAATACAAGTGCTAATCGCACATGAAAGCACAAATGTAATTACAAGGGCTAGTCGCAGATGGAAGCACAGATCTAATTACAAGGGCTAGTCGCAGATGGAAGCACAGATGATGCAACTACAAGTGCTAACCGCATATGGAAGCATAGATGACATAATTACAAGTGCTAATCACAGATTTAAGCACAGATGACATAAGTACAAGTGTTAAAATCACAAGTGTAATTGCAGGTGTAAACTGACTATTCAAAAGTCTGCTTTTATTAACTTTTAATTAAGTGCTTTGAATTTGAATTTGAATTTTTTCAATGTCAACTTTTTAAATGTGAAATTTGTTTAATTTTGAGTCCTTTTTATTTAAACTTCCAATAAAAGCTCTCATGAATTCTATTAATTTACAAATTCTCCTGTTTAACCCAAAAGCTTAGGTATATTGACCTGTGTTGGTGCGGCTCTTCTTAGACTTAGATTTAGATAAATTGTGCGTAATTAACTGCTATGAATTATAATACATGTTGTACAAGAGGTTTTGATTAGGTGAATTTGTTTGATACAAACTCGGAATCTGATGTATAAATTATGTTGATTTGAATCTTTTCAAAGCATACATTTTTGGTGTCAGTGTCACTTGTGGGAAACAAATCTCTATGTCTTCAGAGTTATCTTTCTTTACTTATTTTTAATGGGCACGAGTTATTTTGAGATCTGACAAGTCCTTGAAACGGCAACCATTATGTTTATTAAGCCTCTCTGTGTTTGAAGTGTGTAAGTTGTGATTATAAATTTGAAATGGGTGTTTTCGTCTGGGGAGAGGAGGGGGGAGGGGGGGGTGATTTGTTTTGTTTTGTATTTTGTTTGGAGGCTTTTTTGGGTTTTCACTCACTTTTCTTTTTTGAAAACAGAGGGGGGGGGGATCATGTGGGGGTATTCTTTGTTATAGTTAATGTTGTTGTTGAGAGGGGGGAGGGGGGATCATTAATGAACATCAATTGCTGTCATTTTAACTATTAACTGCCATATACATACATGTGTGACTATGACACTATGGGGAGGGGGGGGGGGGGGGTAATGTATGCTCTTGATCAGCTTGTGGCATGCATATTTTTTTTAAATTTTATTTTTTTTAGCTCAAGAGATCTTGACATCATATGAATCTACATGTACACCACTTTCCACTTTGATAACCCCCAAGCCCCCAAGCCCCCAAGCCCCCAAGCCCCCAAGCCCAGCCCTGTGTCCCTGTGTCAAACTCATAACTCAAAGTCATTGTATTGTGATGTACCAGTGTCTACCCACCACTGGATGTTTCTGATTCCCAATAATTTTTGAGCGTTAACATCCGCCTTGAGAAGAAATAAAATTGTCACAATGACTTCTCAGTATTAGTAGTAACATACACCATGACATTTTGTTTGTTTTTCAGGATAGTAGTAACAACAAATAGACACCATGAAATTTTTATTTTTCTCTTTCTCAGGATAGTAACAACTAACGTACACCATGAATTATTATATTTTTTTACAGTATAGTATTACTATTAGTAACATACACCATAAATATTTATTTAACGGGATAGTAACAACTAGCATACACAATGAATTTTTTTTTTTTTTTACAGGATAGTAATATATACTATAAAAAATTTTTTACGGGATAGTAACAACTAACGTACACAATGAAATCTTTTATTTTACAGGATAGTATTAGTAACATACAACCGTGAAATTATTTTATTACAGGATAGTAACATAGACCATGAAATGATTTTTGTTTACAGGATAGTAACATACACCGTGAAATGATTTTTTACAGGATAGTAACATAGACCATGAAATGATTTTTGTTTACAGGATAATAACATACACCATACACCAGAAATCATTTTTTTTACAGGATAATAACATACACCATGAATTTTTATTTTTTACAGGATAGTAGCATACACCATGAATTTTTTTTTTTTTGCAAGATAGTAACATACACCATGAAATAAGTTTTTTTTACAAGATAGTAACATACACCATGAAATAAGTTTTTTTTACAAGATAGTAACATACACCATGAAATAAGTTTTTTTTTTACAGGATAATAACAACTAACATACACCATGAAAAAAATGTTGCCAGTAAAACAAGAAACTTCACACATGCATCAAAACTGCATATTCATAATCATAAGTAGGCTACAAACTATACCACTCACTCACACACACACATACACACACACACATTCACATTACACACACATACACACACACGCACACACACACACACACTCACGCATACATACACACACACATACACACACACATACACACGCACTCACACACACTCACTCATAGACATCATTAATTATAAATGGATTTATAGTCAGTATCCCCGCAGGAAGGCAGGCTCATCGACGTTATATCACACATTTATCTGCCAGGCATTTTCATTCAAGATCCTTTCAAACTCCCTGGGGAGCATACATACGGTTATTACTGTTAGTGTTAGGCTCGTCACATTGATAATTAGACATACACCACTTTAAAAGACAAAAACACACACTTTAAAAGACAAACACACACCACTTTAAAAGACACACACCACTTAAACACACACCACTTTAAAATAAAAAAACACACACCACTTTAAAATAAAAAAAAACACACACCACTTTAAAATAAAAAAACACACACCACTTTAAAATAAAAAAACACACACCACTTTAAAATAAAAAACACACACCACTTTAAAATAAAAAACAACACACCACTTTAAAATAAAAAAACACACACCACTTTAAAATAAAAAAACACACACCACTTTAAAATAAAAAAACACACCACTTTAAAATAAAAAAACACACACCACTTTAAAAGACAAACACACACCACTTTAAAAAAAAAAACAAACACCACTTTAAAATAAAAAAAAACAAACACCACTTTAAAATAAAAAACACACACCACTTTAAAATAAAAAAAACAAACACCACTTTAAAATAAAAAACACACACCACTTTAAAATAAAAAACACACACCACTTTAAAATTAAAAAAACACACACCACTTTAAAATAAAAAACACACACCACTTTAAAATATAAAAACACACACCACTTTAAAAAAAAAAACACACACCACTATAAAAACAAAAACACACACCACTATTTAAAATAAAAACACACACCACTTTAAAAACAAAAACACACACCACTATGAAAATAAAAAACACACACACACCACTTTAAAATAAAAACACACACCACACACACCACTATAGAAACGAAAACAAAACACGCCGCTTTAAAAACAAAAACACACACCACTTTAAAAACAAAAACACACACCACTTTAAAAAAAAACAAACAATTAAAAAATAAAAAAACACACAGAAACACCACTTTAAGAAAAAACACACACCACTTTACACCACTTTAAAAACAACCACTTAAAGACACACACACCACTTTAAAAACAAAAACACACACCACTTTAAAAGACAACCTACACCACTTGAAAAACAAAAACACACACCACTTTAAAATTAAAAAACACAACAAAATAAAAAACACACTACTTTAGAAACAAAAACACACAGCACTTGAAAAGATAAAAAAAACACACACCACTTTATAAACAAAAACACACACCACTTTAAAAATAAATGCACACACCACTTTAAAAACAAAAACACACCACTTTAGAAATAAAAATACACACCATTTAAAAGACAAAACAGAAACACACAGCACTTTAAAAGACAAAAACACACCATTTTTAAAACAGACAAAACACACACACCACTTTAAAAGACAAAAACACACACCACTTTAAAAGACAAAAACACGCACCACTTTAAAAGACAAAAACAAAAGATAAAAACACACACCAATTCAAAAACAGACAAAAAAACACCATTTTAAAAGACAAAACACACCACTTTAAAAGACAAAGACACCACTTTAAAGAGAAAAAAAAGACAAAGACACACCAATTTAAAGACAAAAAAACACTTTAAAAGACCAATTTAAAAGACAAAAGACAAAAAAACACACACAATTTAAAAGACAAAAAAACACACCAATTTAAAAGACAAAATAACACACCACTTTAAAAGACAAAAAATACACCAATTTAAAAGACAAAATAACACACCACTTTAAAAGACAAAAAACACACCACTTTAAAAGACAAAAACAACTTTAAAAAACCCCAAAACACACCCTTTTTCAATAATGTATTTTAAAAATTATTTGATTGTATATTTTTAGCCCCTATGGGTGTAGGCCCTACCTGTGTTAAATGTAAAACAGATTCACTGTCCATTCATTTAATCTGATGTTTTATACCCATGTATGAATAAAAATTGCATGCTTGAAATCCATCCATGGGAAACGAGGTGGAAAGTTTGAAATCCACAGTGTTATATCATTCTTGTATATTTGCTTATATATTCAATAATTCATTAAAATCATTCATCTTTCTGTCTAACTACACGGCTTTCTTTTAGTTTATCTCAAGTGAGTTGTAGTACGGTAACATTGTGAGATGTTGTCAATCAAATAATTCAGGTCACTTCTCAACCTGTTCATTAGTTGATGTGAATGGTGACTTTCTTTTAGAATAATAAAGCTAAACAAAATGAAACAATCACCTCAGCAAATTTGTTTCCTAAAACAACAGCGCGAGTTGAGAGGCTGAGAGAGATTTAAAACAGAAAGATTTAAAGCAGAGATTTAAAATGGAGAGATTTAAAACAGATTTGAAACAAAGATTTAAAAAGGAGAGTTTTAAAACGGAAAGATTTAAAACAGGGATTTAAAACGAGGAGATTTAAAAGAGAGAGAGATTTAAAACAGCTATTTAAAACAGCACGATTTAAAACGAGGAGATTTAAAACGGAGATATTTAAAACGGAGGAAAAAGGATTTAAAACAGTGGATTTAAAACGAGATTTAAACAGCTGGCCGTGTAGTGAAGACCACAAGATCCAAAACAGCAAGACAAAGCTTGAATCCACAATGGAATTGATCTAGAGGCCGACCAAGATTGACATGGATGAGAGGAGACTCGGTAGTCAAGAGGCAAGGTGTCAACCTCTCAACCAAAAGGTAGTGGGTTGCCGACGGTTGACAAATTTTTCTTATGTTTTTTTTTTTCAAATTCAATCTAACACACACCTCCCCCCCCTGGTTTAGGAAGGTGGATCGACACCTAGTCCTATTGGAGACTGCCGATAAAAAGGAAACAGTATTCTGTGCACGTTAAAGATCTTTTGGCTGTTGAAGGGCAGTTCCGGATTAGAGGAAATGATACAAGACAAAGGAAAACCTTGAGGTAGATGCAGAGACTGGACAAAACTATTCTATGTAATTGTGGCCATGGTTTGTTGAAGGCCTCAGAGGCAAAGAAGAAGATATGTTGACAAATTAAATCAAGAAGATATGTCTTTGTAAAAAATCAGCTGTTGATTAGAGGCAGATTCAAGATAAATAATAATAAAAAATAGCAAGACAATCAAACCTTGAGTTGTGAATGTTGATCAAATTAAATCAAGTCAAATAAAAAATCAGCTTGGTTAGACAGATTGAGATCAGAGGCAAAGAAGACAAGAAAACTGTATTAAGGGTAGATGCAGACATGGCCTCAGACACAAAAAAAATATGTCATTGTAAACTAGCCACGGCTTGTTGATGGCCTCAGAGGCAAGAAGAAGATATGTAATTGTAAAACTGGCCACGGCTTGTTGATGGCCTCAGAGGCAAAGAAAAAGATATGTCATTGTAAAACTGGCCATGGTTTGCTGATGGCCTCAGAGGCAAAGAAGAAGATATGTCATTGTAAAACTGGCCACGGCTTGTTGATGGCCTCAGAGGCAAAGAAAAAGATATGTACTGTAAACTGGCAATTTGATTGATGCCTCAGAGCAAAGAAGAAGATATGTCATTGTAAAACTGGCCATGGCTTTGTTGATGGCCTCAGAGGCAAAGAAGATATGTCATTGTAAAACTGGCCACGGCTTGTTGATGGCCTCAGAGGCAAAGAAGAAGATATGTAATTGTAAAACTGGCCATGGTTTGTTGATGGCCTCAGAGGCAAAGAAGAAGATATGTAATTGTAAAACTGGCCATGGTTTGTTGATGGCCTCAGAGGCAAATAAGAAGATATGTAATTGTAAAACTGGCCATGGTTTGTTGATGGCCTCAGAGGCAAAGAAGAAGATATGTAATTGTAAAACTGGCCATGGTTTGTTGATGGCCTCAGAGGCAAAGGAAAAAGATATGTAATTGTAAAACTGGCCATGGTTTGTTGATGGCCTCAGAGAATATGTAATTGTAAAAATGGCCATGGTTCGTTGATGGCCTCAGTAAAACTGGCCATGGTTTGTTGATGGCCTCAGAGGCAAAGAAGAAGATATGTATGGAAAACTGGTTTGTTGATGGCCTTAGAGGCAAAGAAGAAGATATGTATGTAATTGTAAAACTGGCCATGGTTTGTTGATGGCCAGGGAAAAGAAGAAGATATGTAATTGGCTGGCCATGGTTTGTTGATGGCCTCAGAGGCAAAGAAGAAGATAGATATGTATGGCAAAGAAGAAGATATGTAATTGTAAAACTGGCCATGGTTTGTTGATGGCCTCAGAGGCGAAGAAGAAGATATGGCTGGCCATGGTTTGTTGATGGCCTCAGAGGCAAGATAAAACTGTAATTGTAAAACTGGTTTGTAAAACTGGCCATGGTTTGTTGATGGCCCCAGAGGCAAAGAAGAAGATATGTAATTGTAAACCTGGCCACGGTTTGTTGATGGCCTCAGAGGCAAAGAAGAAGATATGTAATTGTAAACTACTGGCCTGGTTTGTTGATGGCCTCAAGAAGAAGAAACTTGTAAAACTGGCCATGGTTTGTTGATGGCCTCAGATAAAACTGTTGAAGAGGCAAAGAAGAAGATATGTAAAAAACAGGCCATGGTTTGTTGATGGGCCTCAGAGGCAAGAAGAAGATATGTAATTGTAAAACTGGCCATGGTTTGTTGATGGCCTCAGAGGCGAAGAAGAAGATATGTAATTGTAAAACTGGCCATGGTTTGTTGATGGCCTCAGAAGCAAAGAAGAAGATATGTAAAACTGGTGGCCTCATGAGGCAAAGAAGAAGATATTTGTAAAACTTTTGATGGCCTCAGAGGCAAAGAAAAAGATAAAAACTGGCCATGGTTTGTTGGGATGGCCTCCGAAGAAGAAGACTGGCCATGGCCATGGTTTGTTGATGGCCTCAGAGGCAAAGAAGAAGATATGTAATTGTAAACTGTAATTGTTGATGGCCTCAGAGGCAAAGAAGAAGATATGTAATTGTAAAACTGGCCATGGTTTGTTGATGGCCTCAGAGCCTTTTAGTAAAAACTGGCCATGGTTTGACAGAGGCAAAGAAGAAGATATGTACTTGGCCATGGTTTGTTGAGCCAGAGGCAAAAGAAGATATGTGGTTTGTTGATGGCCTCAGGAGGCAAAGAAGAAGATATCTAATTGTAAAACTGGTGGTTTGTTGATGGCCTCAGAGGCGAAGAAGAAAGATATGTAATTGTAAAACTGGCCATGGTTTGTTGATGACCTCAGAGGCAAAAGAAGATATGTAATTGTAAAACTGACTTGGTTTGTTGATGGCCTCAGAGGCGAAGAAAAATATGTAATTGTAAAACAGGCCATGGTTTGTTGATGGCCTCAAAGAAGATATGTAAAAAAACTGGCCATGGTTTGTTGATGGCCTCAGAGGCAAGAAGAGATATGGCCATGGTTTGTTGGTGGCCTCAGAGGCAAAGAAGATATGTAATTGTAAAACTAAGGCCATGGTTTGTTGATGGCCTCAAGGCAAAGAAGAAGATATGTAATATGGCCATGGCTTGTTGATGGCCTCAGAGGCAAAGAAAAGATTGTAATTGTAAAACTGGCCATGGTTTGTTGATGGCCCCAGAGGCAAAGAGAAGATATGTAATTATGGCTTTGTTGATGGCCTCAGTTCAAAGAAGAAGATATGTAATTGTAAAACTGGCCATGCCTCAGAAGAGGCTTGTAAAACTATGGTTTGTTGATGGCCTCAGAGGCGAAGAAGTATTTATAAAAAACTGGCCACGATTTTGATGGCCTCAGAGGCGAATTGTAAAACTGGCCATGGCCATGTGGGTTTGTTGATGGCCTCAGAGGCAAAGAAGAAGATATTTAATTGTAAAACATTGATGGCCTCAGATGTTAAAGCTAAGTTATAACAATTGTAAAACTGGCCACTTTGTTGATGGCCTCAGAGGCAAAGAAGAAGATATATGTTAATGGTTTGATGATGGCCTAGAGTTAAAACTGAACTTGATGGCCTCAGAGTCATAAAACTGGCCATGGTTTGATGGCCTCAGAGGCAAAAAGAAGATATGTAATTGTAAAACTGGCCATGGTTTGTTGATGGCCTCAGAGGCGAAGAAGAAGATATGTTTGTAAAACAATGGCTCAGAGGCAAAGAAGAAGATATGTAATTGTAAAACTGGCCACGGGCCTCAGGGGCAAAGAAGAAGATATGTCATAATTGTAAAACTGGCCATGGATTGTTGATGGCAGAGGCAAAGAAGAAGATATGTAATTGTAAAACTGGCCATGGTTTGTTGATGGCCTCAAAGGTGAAGAAGAAGATATGTAATTGTAAATGAGTTATAATTGTCTTAACTCCACTGTTTTCTTTATGGCCTCAGAGGCGAAGAAGAAATTGACCATAATGTTCATAACGACATACTAATGTTAAAGCTAAGTTATAACAACTGTTTATAACGACTGTACTAATGTTTAAGCTAAGTTACTAAAACTGTTCATAACGACAAGATATGATTGGTAAAACTAATGTTAAAGTTAAGTGCTTGTTAAAGCTAAGTTATAACAACTAGGTCAAATTATAACGTTAAAGCTAAGTTATAATATCTGTTCATAACGACATACTAATGTTAAAGCTAAGTTATAACAACTGTTTATAACGACGTACTAATGTTTTGTTGACTAAGTTATAACAACTGTTCATAACGACGTACTAATGTTAGTACTAAAATTGTTAGTAACAATTGTTTATAACGACATACTAATGTTAGTACTAAGTTATAACAACTGGTCATAACGACGTACTACTAATGTTAGTACTAAGTTATAACAACTGTTTATAACGACGTACTACTAATGTTAGTACTAAGTCATAACAACTGTTTATAACGACGTACTACTATTATTTAAGCTAAGTTATAACAACTGTTTATAACGACGTACTACTATTGTCAGTACTAAGTCATACAACTGTTTATAACGACGTACTACTATTGTCAGTACTAAGTCATAACAACTGTTTATAACGACGTACTACTAATGTACTAAGTCATAACAACTGTTTATAACGACGTACTACTAATGTTAGTACTAAGTCATAACAACTGTTTATAACGACGTACTACTATTGATAGTACTAAGTCATAACAACTGTTTATAACGACGTACTACTATTATTAGCACTAAGTCATAACAACTGTTTATAACGACGTACTACTATTGTTAGTACTAAGTCATAACAACTGTTTATAACGACGTACTACTATTGTCAGTACTAAGTCATAACAACTGTTTATAACGACGTACTACTATTGTTAGTACTAAGTCATAACAACTGTTTATAACGACGTACTACTATTGTCAGTACTAAGTCATAACAACTGTTTATAACGACGTACTACTATTGTCAGTACTAAGTCATAACAACTGTTTATAACGACGTACTACTATTGTTAGTACTAAGTCATAACAACTGTTTATAACGACGTACTACTATTGTCAGTACTAAGTCATAACAACTGTTTATAACGACGTACTACTATTGTCAGTACTAAGTCATAACAACTGTTTATAACGACGTACTACTATTGTACTAGTACTAAGTCATAACAACTGTTTATAACGACGTACTACTATTGTCAGTACTAAGTCATAACAACTGTTTATAACGACGTACTACTATTGTTAGTACTAAGTCATAACAACTGTTTATAACGACGTACTACTATTGATAGTACTAAGTCATAACAACTGTTTATAACGACGTACTACTATTGTCAGTACTAAGTCATAACTACTGTTTATAACGACGTACCAATGTTAGTGTGGAAAATTTGGAAACAAATTTCGGACATCCCTATATTTTCCCTCCTGTTTATAATAAAACTTGTCTAAATTTGGGATTTTTTCATTCTCTGTGTTTTAAGATTGCAATACAAAAAATATAATACACCAACCAGAATCATTAATTAATGAAGAAAACAATAAAGAAAAAAAGACAACTCAGGAAAGACATTGCTAAAATGTAAAATTACAAAACATTTAATCAGAATCATATCAATGTTTCAGATTGTGAATGAGAATGAGCGACAGTGACACTGTTGACACTAGTGACAGTGTCAGGGCCAGGGCCTCGGCGGTCAAGTCCTCACATGGCACAATGGCAGGTTGTCAAGGAAAGGCTTGATCTGGTCTGTTCACAAACTCCTTTAACTTTGTCAGATCTTTAAATGTTGGGCCGGAGATGGCTTAGGGGGGAAAGGCCTGATGTGGATAGGCCTGCTGTTGATAGGGAAGCTGTGAATAAGGCTGCCGTGGATAGGACTGCTGTCAATAGGCCAATAGGCCTGCTGTGGATAGGCCTGCTGTTGATAGGAAGCTGTGAATAAGGCTGCCGTGGATAGGCGTACTGTGAATAAGTCCGCTGTGGAAAGGCCTGCCGTTGATAGGCTTGCTGTGGATAGGCCGGCTGTGGATATACGAAATGGATAGACTTGTTATGGATATGCTTGCTTTAATAGGTCTGATGTGGATACGTTAGCTGTGAATATGCTTGCTGTGAATATGCCTGCTGTGAATAGGCCTACTGTGAGTAGGCTTGCTGTGAATAGGTTTGCTCTGAATAGGTCTGTTGTGGATATACGAAATGGATAGGCTTGCTGTGGATAGGCTTGCTATGAATAGGACTTCTATGAATAGGCCTGCTGTGAATAGCACTGCTGTGAATAGGCTCGCTGTAAATAGGCCTTTGAATAGAACTGCTGTATATAGGCTTGCTGTGAATAAGACTTCTGTGAATAGGCTTGCTGTGAATAAGACTTATGTGAAAAGGCTTGCTGTGAATAGGACTGTTGTGAATAGGACTGATGTGAATAGGCTTGCTATGGATAGGACTGCTGTGAATAGGCTTGTGGTGAATTGCTTTGAATATGACTGGTTGTTATTAATAGGACTGCTGAGAATAGGCTTGCTGTGAATAGGACTGCTGTGAATAGGACTGCTGGAATAGGGCTGATGTGAATAGGACTGCTGTGAATAGGACTGTTGTGAATAGGACTGCTGTGAATGGAAATAGGACTGCTAGGACTGTTGTGAATAGGACTGTTGTGAATAGTTTGTGAATAGGACTGTTGTGAATAGGACTGTTGTGAATAGGACTGTTGTGAATAGGACTGTTGAATAGGACTGCTGTGAATAGGACTGTTGTGAATAGGACTGCTGTAATAAACCTGCTGTGAATAAGTTTGCCGTGAATATGTTTGCTGTGAATAAGTGTGCTGTGAATAGGACTGCTGTGAACAGGCTTGCTGTGAATAGGACTGCTGTGAATAGGCTTGCTGTGAATTGCTTTTCTGTGAATAGATTTGCTATGGATAGGACTGCTGTAAATAAGTTCGCTATGGATAGGACTGTTGTGAATACGTTTCTTATGGATATGCCTGCTGTAAATAAGTTTGCTATGGATAGGGCTGCTGTGAAAAGGTTTGCTATGGATAGGGCTGCTGTGAATATGTTTGCTATGGATAGGGCTGCTGTGAAAAGGTTTGCTATGGATAGGGCTGCTGTATGGATAGGGCTGCTGTGAATACGTTTCTTATGGATATGCCTGCTGTAAATAAGTTTGCTATGGATAGGGCTGCTGTGAAAATGTTTGATATGGATAGGGCTGCTGTGAAAAGGTTTGCTATGGATAGGGCTGCTGTGAATATGTTTGCTATGGATAGGGCTGCTGTGAATACGTTTCTTATGGATATGCTGCTGTGAAAAGGTTTGCAATGGATAGGGCTGCTGTGAATAGGTTTGCTATGGATAGGGCTACTGTGAAAACGTTTCTTATGGATATGGGCTAAGTTTGCTGTGAATAGGTTTGCTATGGATAGGGATGCTGTGAAAAAGGTTTGCTATGGAAAAGGCTGCTGTGAAAAGGTTTGCTATGGATAGGGCTGCTGTGAATAGGTTTGCTATGGATAGGGCTGCTGTGAAAAAGGTTTGCTATGGATATGAGTGCTGTGAAACAGCTTGATGTGGATATAGGTGCTGTGAATAGGCTTGTTCTGAATAAGCTTTCTGTGAATAAGCTTGCTGTGAATAGGCTTGCTGTGACTAAGCTTGCTGTGAATAAGGTTGCTGTGAATAAGCTTGCTGTGGATAAGCTTGCTGTGGATAAGGTTGCTGTGGATAAGCTTGCTGTGAATAAGCTTGCTGTGAATAAGGTTGCTGGGGATAAGCTTGCTGTGGATAAGCTTGCTTGCTTGTGAATAAGGTTGCTGTGAATAAGCTTGCTGTGAATAAGCTTGCTGTGAATAAGCTTGCTGTGAATAAGCTTGCTGTGAATAGGCTTGCTGTGAATAAGCTTGCTGTGAATAGGCTTGCTGTGAATAAGCTTGCTGTGATTCCCCTGATGTGATAATGAGTTCTGTGAATAGGCTTGCTGTGAATAAGCTTGCTGTGAATTCCCTGATGTGATAATGAGTTGTGTGAATAGGCTTGCTGTGAATAAGCTTGCTGTGGATAAGCTTGCTGTGAATAAGCTTGCTGTGAATTCCCCTGATGTGATAATGAGTTCTGTGAATAGGCTTGCTGTGAATATTAGTTCTGTGAACAGGCTTGCTGTGAATATGAGTGCTGTGAATAGGCTTGCTGTGAATATGAGTGCTGTTAATATGCTTGCTGTGAACATGAGTGCAGTGAATTGGCTTGCTGTGAATATGAATTCTGTGGATAGGCTTGCTGGGAATATTAGTTCCGTGCATAGGCTTGCTGTGAATATGAGTGCTGTTAAATAAGCTTGCTGTGATTATGAGTTCTGTTAATAGGCTTGCTGTGAATATGAGTTCTGATAAATAGGCTTGCTGTGAATATGAGTTTTGTTAATAGACTTGCTGTGAATATGAGTTCTGTTAATATGATTGCTGTGAATATGAGTTCTGTTAATAGGCTTGCTGTGAATATGAGTTTTGTTAATAGGCGTGCTGTGAGCTGAGTGCTGTTAAATGGCTTGCTGTGAATATGAGTGCTGTTAATATGATTGCTGTGAATATGAGTTTGTTAATAGGCCTGCTGTGAATATGAGTTATGTTAATAGGATTGCTGTGAATATGAGTTCTGTTAATAGGCTCGCTGTTAAATGTTAATAGGCTTGCTGTGAATATGAGTGCTGTTAAATGGCTTGCTGTGAATATGAGGGCTGTTAATAGGCTTGCTGTGAATATGAGTATTGTTAATAGGCCTGCTGTGAATATGAGTGTTGTTAATAGGCTTGCTGTGAATATGAGTATTGTTAATAGGCTTACTGTGAATATGAGTATTGTTAATAGGCTTGCTGTGAATATGAGTATTGTTAATAGGTTTGCTGTGAATATGAGTGTTGTTAATAGGCTTGCTGTGAATATGAGTGTTGTTAATAGGCTTGCTGTGAATATGAATGTTGTTAATAGGCTTGCTGTGAATATGAGTATTGTTAATAGGTTTGCTGTGAATATGAGTTTTGTTAATGGGCTTGCTGTGAATATGAGTATTACTAATAGGCTTGCTGTGAATATGAGTATAGATAATAATCTTGCTGTAAATATGAGTATTGTAAATAGGCTTGCTGTGAATATGAGTGTTGTTAATAGGCTTTATGAGTGTTGTTAATAGGCTTGCTGTGAATATGAGTATTGTTAATAGGCTTGCTGTGAATATGAGTGTTGTTAATAGGCTTGCTGTGAATATGAGTGCTGTTAATAGGCTTGCTGTGAATATGAGTATTGTTAATAAGTTTGCTTTGAATATGAGTATTGTTAATAGGCTTGCTGTGAATATGAGTATTGTTAATAGACTTGCTGTGAATATGAGTATTGTTAATAGGCTTGCTGTGAATATGAGTATTACTAATAGGCTTGCTGTGAATATGAGTATTGTTAATAGGCTTGCTGTGAATATGAGTGTTGTTAATAGGCTTACTGTGAATATGAGTGTTGTTAATAGGCTTGCTGTGAATATGAGTGTTGTTAATAGACTTGCTGTGAATATGAGTACTGTTAATAGGTTTGCTGTGAATATGAGTATTGTTAATAGACTTGCTGTGAATATGAGTATTGTTAATAGACTTGCTGTGAATATGAGTGTTGTTAATAGACTTGCTGTGAATATGAGTGTTGTTAATAGACTTGCTGTGAATATGAGTGTTGTTAATAGGCTTGCTGTGAATATGAGTGTTGTTAAAAGGCTTGCTGTGAATATGAGTGTTGTTAATAGGCTTGCTGTGAATATGAGTGTTGTTAAAAGGCTTGCTGTGAATATGAGTGTTGTTAATAGACTTGCTGTGAATATGAGTATTGTTAATAGGCTTGCTGTGAATATGAGTATTGTTAATAGGCTTACTGTGAATATAAGTGTTGTTAATAGACTTGCTGTGAATATGAGTGTTGTTAATAGGCTTCCTGTGAATATGAGTGTTGTTAATAGACTTGCTATGAATATGAGTGTTGTTAATAGACGTGCTGTGAATATGAGTGTTGTTAATAGGATTGCTATGAATATGAGTATTGTTAATAGGCTTGCTGTGAATATGAGTATTGTTAATAGGTTTGCTGTGAATATGAGTATTGCTAATAGGCTTGCTGTGAATATGAGTATTGTTAATAGGCTTGCTGTGAATATGAGTATTGTTAATAGGCCTGCTGTGAATTTGAGTGTTGTTAATAGGCTTGCTGTGAATATGAGTATTGTTAATAGGCTTGATGTGAATAGGAGTGTTGTTAATAGGCTGTGCTGTGAATATGAGTGTTGTTAATAGACTTGTGTTGTTAATAGACTTGCTGTGAATATGAGTGTTGTAAATAGACTTGCTGTGAATATGAGTATTGTAAATAGACTTGCTGTGAATATGAGTATTGTTAATAGGCTTGCTGTGAATATGAGTGTTGTTAATAGACTTGCTGTGAATATGAGTATTGTTAATAGACTTACTGTGAATATGAGTGTTGTTAATAGGCTTGCTGTGAATATGAGTGTTGTTAATAGACTTCCTGTGAATAATATGAGTGTTGTTAATAGGCTTGCTGTGAATATGAGTGTTGTTAATAGACTTGCTGTGAATATGAGTGTTGTTAATAGACTTCCTGTGAATATGAGTGTGTTGTTAATAGACTTGCTGTGAATATGAGTGTTGTTAATAGGATTGCTATGAATATGAGTATTGTTAATAGGCTTGCTGTGAATATGAGTATTGTTAATAGGTTTGCTGTGAATATGAGTATTGCTAATAGGCTTGCTGTGAATATGAGTATTGTTAATAGGCTTGCTGTGAATATGAGTATTGTTAATAGGCCTGCTGTGAATATGAGTGTTGTTAATAGGCTTGCTGTGAATATGAGTATTGTTAATAGGCTTGCTGTGAATAGAGAGTGTTGTTAATAGTATTGTTAATAGTGCTGTGAATATGAGTGTTGTTAATAGACTTGCTGTGAATATGAGTGTTGTTAATAGACTTGCTGTGAATATGAGTGTTGTTAATAGACTTGCTGTGAATATGAGTATTGTTAATAGGTTTGCTGTGAATATGAGTGTTGTTAATAGGCTTGCTGTGAATATGAGTGTTGTAAATAGACTTGCTGTGAATATGAGTGTTGTAAATAGACTTGCTGTGAATATGAGTATTGTTAATAGGCTTGCTGTGAATATGAGTGTTGTTAATAGACTTGCTGTGAATATGAGTGTTGTTAATAGACTTGCTGTGAATATGAGTGTTGTTAATAGACTTGCTGTGAATATGAGTGTTGTTAATAGACTTGCTGTGAATATGAGTGTTGTTAATAGGCTTGCTGTGAATATGAGTGTTGTTAAAAGGCTTGCTGTGAATTTGAGTGTTGTTAATAGGCTTGCTGTGAATATGAGTGTTGTTAAAAGGCTTGCTGTGAATATGAGTGTTGTTAATAAACTTGCTGTGAATATGAGTATTGTTAATAGGCTTGCTGTGAATATGAGTGTTGTTAATAGGCTTACTGTGAATATGAGTGTTGTTAATAGACTTGCTGTGAATATGAGTGTTGTTAATAGGCTTCCTGTGAATATGAGTGTTGTTAATAGACTTGCTGTGAATATGAGTGTTGTTAATAGACGTGCTGTGAATATGAGTATTGTTAATAGGATTGCTATGAATATGAGTATTGTTAATAGGCTTGCTGTGAATATGAGTATTGTTAATAGGTTTGCTGTGAATATGAGTATTGCTAATAGGCTTGCTGTGAATATGAGTATTGTTAATAGGCTTGCTGTGAATATGAGTATTGTTAATAGGCCTGCTGTGAATATGAGTGTTGTTAATAGGCTTGCTGTGAATATGAGTATTGTTAATAGGCTTGCTGTGAATAGGAGTGTTGTTAATAGGCTTGCTGTGAATATGAGTGTTGTTAATAGACTTGCTGTGAATATGAGTGTTGTTAATAGACTTGCTGTGAATATGAGTGTTGTTAATAGATTTGCTGTGAATATGAGTGTTGTTAATAGACTTGCTGTGAATATGAGTGTTGTTAATAGGCTTGCTGTGAATATGAGTGTTGTTAATAGACTTGCTGTGAATATGAGTGTTGTTAATAGACTTGCTGTGAATATGAGTGTTGTTAATAGACTTGCTGTGAATATGAGTATTGTTAATAGGTTAGAGTGTTGTTAATAGGCTTGCTGTGAATATGAGTGTTGTTAATAGACTTGCTGTGAATATGAGTTTTGTAAATAGGCTTGCTGTGAATATGAGTTTGTTAATAGGCTTGCTGTGAATATGAGTGTTGTTAATAGGCTTGCTGTGAATATGAGTATTTGTTAAATAGACTTGCTGTGAATATGAGTGTTGTTAATAGGCTTGCTGTGAATATGAGTGTTGTTAATAGACTTGCTGTGAATATGAGTGTTGTTAATAGGCTTGCTGTGAATATGAGTGTTGTTAATAATGACGTGCTGTGAATATGAGTGTTGTTAATATGATTGCTATGAATATGAGTATTGTTAATAGGCTGGCTGTGAATATGAGTATTGTTAATAGGTTTGCTGTGAATATGAGTATTGCTAATAGGCTTGCTGTGAATATGAGTATTGTTAATAGGCTTGCTGTGAATATGAATAGGCCTGCTGTTGTGTTGTTAATAGGCTTGCTGTGAATATGAGTATTGTTAATAGGATTGTTGTGAATAGGAGTGTTGTTAATAGGCGTGCTGTGAATATGAGTGTTGTTAATAGACTTGCTGTGAATATGAGTGTTGTTAATAGACTTGCTGTGAATATGAGTGTTGTTAATAGACTTGCTGTGAATATGAGTATTGTTAATAGGTTTGCTGTGAATATGAGTGTTGTTAATAGGCTTGCTGTGAATATGAGTGTTGTAAATAGACTTGCTGTGAATATGAGTGTTGTAAATAGACTTGCTGTGAATATGAGTATTGTTAATAGGCTTGCTGTGAATATGAGTGTTGTTAATAGACTTGCTGTGAATATGAGTGTTGTTAATAGACTTGCTATGACCAGATCTACAAAAGCAGTGACATGTCAAAACGAGGCTTCAAACCTCTGACGCTGCATCGGATTGAGTAATGCTTCCTGTGACATAAAAATGGTTTCCAACTGGATCGAACCGGCTTAAGTCCTGAGGAACAGTTGCAAACATAAAAGAGAAACCTCCTCATCCCCATTTAACCTCCCATCCCTGCCCCCCCCCCATTCCGCCCCAGGCCAGGAAAAAGACACAAACCAGAAAACAAAACAAGGAGCTATCTCAAATAACCGCCCGCCCCTCCCTACCGACACCAAATTAGCTATAAAAATCTATCTGTATATATATATATGTTTGTTTGTTTATTTGTATGTATGTATGTATGTATGTATTATGTTTATTTGTATTTGTATGTATGTATGTATGTATGTATGTATGTATGTATGTATGTATGTATGTATGTGTGTATGTATCATGTATGTATGTTCGTATGTATGACTTTTGCTTGTATGTATGTATGTACTGGATGCTACTCAGACGACAATACAATAAATAAAAAGAATGTGGAATTGGTTAAACTTGCAGATGACTACAATCCAAGACCTTATTCATTGAGTCATCAGACCAAGAATGCAAAGATCAAATTGACTACTTTATTAATCGCTGCGAGGCTCATCATATATCCCTTAATGTAAATAAGACAAAATAACTTATAATTGACTTCCGTCACAACAAAAAAGCAATACATTAATCTGGTCTCCATAAAAGGAGAAGAAGCGGAACTAGATTGCGGCTATAAATATTTAGGAATACACACAATGACAAAGTGACATGACCAAATCCCTCAAGCTGTACTATGCCGGAAAAATGATTTCAGGGATCAAATTAAATTTTATTTTACAGAGAAAGAGCTTTCAAGAAAATTAACTCCTTTTTGGAACCAAAGTACTAGGTAGATGTGTAGAGGAAGCGATAACAGTCTCATCCAGGTAGGAGAGGGCACTTTTGAAAAATTAACAAAGAGAGATAAGAAGGTTATTTCTACCAGTTCTTTAAGATATATTTAGAAGAAGAAGAAGATTTTGGAACCATGTTTCAGTCTATCAAATTAAATTTTATTTTACATAGCATTTGGTGTAGTGTGTCAAGATAAGAGGAAGAAGTAAACCAAAGTACTAGGTAGATGTGTAGAGAGGAAGAAGAAAAGAAGAATAAGAAGAAGAAGTGGAAGAATAATAAGAATAAGAAGAATAAGAATAATAAGAAGAATAATAATAATAATAAGAATAAGAAGAAGAAGAAGAAGAAGAAGAAGAAGAAGAAGAAGAAGAAGAAGAAGAAGAAGAAGAAGAAGAAGAAGAAGAAGAAGAAGAAGAAGAAGAAGAAGAAGAAGAGAAGAAGAAGAAGAAGAAGAAGAAGAAGAAGAAGAAGAAGAAGAAGAAGAAGAAGAATAATAATAAAAATAATAATAATAATAATAATAATAATAATAATAATAATAATAATAATAATAAGAAGAAGAAGAAGAAGAAGAAGAAGAAGAAGAAGAAGAAGAAGAAGAAGAAGAAGAAGAAGAAGAAGAAGAAGAAGAAGAAGAAGAAGAAGAAGAAGAAGAGGGAAGAAGAAGAAGAAGAGAGAAGAAGAAGAAGAAGAAGAAGAAGAAGAAGAAGAAGAGAAGCAGAGAGAGGAGAGAGGGAGAAGAGAAGAGAGAGAGAGGGAGAGAGAGAGAGAGAGAGAGAGAGAGAGAGAGAGAGAGAGAGAGAGAGAGAGAGATAGAGAGAGAGAGAGAGAGAGAGAGAGAGAGAGAGAGAGAGAATAGAGAGAAAATTGGGAGAGGGTAAGATAAAATGTGGGGACGAATATCGAGAAGATAAAGTGTGTGTGTGTGTATGTGTGTGTGTGTGTGTATTCGATTGGAGTGTAAATATATAGATATATGAGGACAATACAGTTATCGAATTGAATGTATATATTATAATATATATATATTATGTATGTATGTATTTGGTATGTATGTTTGCATGCATGCATGTATGTATGTATTTGTGTATTTATGCATGTATGTATGTATGTATGTATGTATGTATGTATGTATGTATGTATGTATGTATGTATGTATGTATGTATGTATGTATGTATGTATGTATGTATGTATGTATGTATGTATGTATGTATGTATGTATGTATGTATGTATGTATGTATGTATGTATGTATGTATGTATGTATGTATGTATGTATGTATGTATGTATGTATGTATGTATGTATGTATGTATGTATGTATGTGTGTATGTAAGTATGTATTTAGGTATGTCATGTATGTACATACATGTATCTATCTGTTGTGTGGTTAAAACTTTCCACATTTCCATCTATTGTTCAATGTGTTGTGTGTAATATACGAAGTCGGTCATTTCATTATCTTGACAGCCATTATCTTGACATCCATTATCTTGACAGCCATCGGCTCATTTGCAGCATTTCTCTGTCCCATGCTGCTCATCGGAGGCGTTGTCAGCTTGAACTTCTTCTACAGTTGAACGTTATGCAAGTTACCAATAGTGAGGTGTAAACAGCGGATTCTAAGCTCCCCCCACCCTCCCCTAAATCCCAAACCAACAAGTACAACACTAATATTATCATTACGATTGTAAGCACAACACTGTTCCTCTAGTGAACAGGTTCTGCTCTTTTCCTATTTGCACCGTTCCTCTAGTGAACAGGTTCTGCACCGTTCTTGAACAGGTTCTGCTCTTTTCCTATTTGCACCGTTTCTCTAGTGAACAAGTTCTGCTCTTTTCCTATTTGCACCGTTTCTCTAGTGAACAGGTTCTGCTCTTTTCCTATTTGCACCGTTCCTCTAGTGAACAGGTTCTGCTCTTTTCCTATTTGCACCGTTTCTCTAGTGAACAAGTTCTGCTCTTTTCCTACTTACACCGTTCCTCTAGTGAACAGGTTCTGCTCTTTTCCTATTTACACCGTTCCTCTAATGAATTCTGTTCCGGAATGTTCCGTGAAACAGGTTATGCCCTCTTCCTCTTTATGTAAAGATGCTGTCTTCCTCATCTAGGGAACGTCGTCCTAGAGACCGGGCCAAGCAAACAGGATGTGTCTTTCAAGAGATGGATCCGGGAATGAAATTCCTGCACTTAAACTAATCGTGAGCGATATTCCCATATCATTCGAGAATTACGAAATCGAACGTTTAGTCACCGAGGCAGGGGCTAAATTAAGGTCAAAGTCGCAAATAGAGAGGTCCGGGATCCGTCTGGCAATCTAACGGCTTGGTTGACAGGCCGACACTTTTCAAGCCAGCAAGCATTACAAAGAAAGAAGTACGAAAAAATCATGCAGGGAGTGTCTAAAGAGTGGGCATCTCCAGAGCAACTGTCCCAACAAGGAAGTCTGCGTCATATGCAAAAAGGCAGGACATGTGAAAAAAGACTGTCCTGTTCAACACAAACAAAACGATACAGAGATAGATATTGCCGAAAAAAGATCACCGGGCATTAATTCCAGCAGGGAATCAAATCAGATTGACACCTCATCAGCAGAGGACGTCGAAAATGTCGAATTAAAAAAAAAAAAAAAAGACAAACAAAAGAAATAATAAGCAGGCACATATGGAAGTCAAAGGAGTTAAACCAACAGAAAAGACGAATACAGGAGAGAGACCACGGCGGAGGGACATAGAAACACTCCCATTGAACTCACTTCTTTCACAACACGAGAAAGATCGTTGAGCGTTAAGAGACACAATCCTAGCCAGTCTAACGATGGGCCTGACCATTCAACACAAAGGCCACGGTTTGAAGACTCGTAAAGACACACAACGATATCATAATTGAAAAGAAAAAAAGTATTTAATAAAATACATGAACTATATGACTGGCCATGGCTTCACTTACAGTTCTGACTTGGAACGTGCGTGGATTAGGAAATAAGAAAAAAGAAATGCTATCATTAAACTTTTTAAGACAAAAGAATACGCAATCATAATGCTACACGAAACCTACCTAAACGAAAAGAAACTGTGTGTTATAGAAGCACAGTGGGGACGATTGTAAATTTACAAGCAGGAACTGAACAAAGCGGAGGATTACTAACTTTGTTTAACAAAAATATAGACATTAGTAATACTAATACCGGGCAGTGGACAGGTAAGCACCTGTTCGGGGAGTAGATGATCCCGCCCTCCACGAGTCTCCTGCTGCCTTGCAGGCAGGTCTTGCCCGACCAAAGGCTAAGGTAGTTAACCCTGACAGTAAATAACAACCTGCTGCCTTGCAGGATGGTCTTGAATGACTAAAGGCTAAGGAAGTTAACCCTGACAAAAAATAACAAGGCCTGGTAGGGGGTTTGGCAGGGTATCAGTGGGCTAATCCCCTGCTTACCCAAAACATACTGATTCAGAGAAATAAGAGTAATATAACCGACTTGATCTTTCGGAGACGAACTTGGAACCGAACACGGACTGTGATTTTTGGAACATGGAACGTTAGGACAATAAATTGAAAAGAGTTAGAATTAGTTGAAGAAATGGAATAATTCAGAGTAGGTATTTTGGCAATTACAGAAATAAAGAAAAAAAGACAAGGAACACAAAATGTAGGACCAAATCATATTTTAATCTTCTCAGGAGTAGATGTGAAAGACAGAGCTAGAGCAGGAGTAGGCCTTCTAGTGCCTAAAAGGCATGAAAAGCTACTAGAAAGTTGGAAATTTATAAGTCCACGGCTATTAGAGGTAAATATTAAACTAAAAGGACGAGAAATTAAATTATTAATAGCTTATGGACCAAACGAAGATGCAACTAAAGAAGAGAAAATATCTTCGAAAACGATCTGCAGAGAATCTTAAACACAAACAGGAACTAATGGTTTTAGGAGATTTAATCGCTAGAGCAGGCAATAATGTAGAAACGTCAGGAGGAATAATAGGTAAAGAGGGAGGGACAACAACTTCTCCAAAATAGATAGAGACTAATAGATTTTGGCCTAAAGAATAATATGAAAATAACTAACACCTTTTTCCTCATAAAAATATCCACAAATATACAAGAATAATTGAAGACAGGTGTGAAAAGTCAATTATAGACTACATAATAGTTAGCAGCTCCCTTTTTACAGTACATTGGATGCAAGAGAAAGCAGAGGAGCAGAAATATTTAGTGATCATCACTTAGTGATTGCCAAAATAAGATTATTGACTGAAGAAAACAAACAGGAAAGGAAAGAAAAGAAAGCTACTAAACTCAAAATAGAGGAACTAAATAAATCAGTAGTAAAACAGATATACCAATCTAGGATAAAAAGATTTATCAGTGAGAGACAGATGGATCTGAATGATAGCACAATAGAAGAAAAGTGGCAGATGTATAAAGAAACACTCATCAGTTGTACTGAAGAGGTCTGTAGTAGGAAACAAATTAAAGGAGATAGGAAAAGAAGAGCATAGTGGAATGAGAATGTCAAGACTAAGATCAAAGAAAAGAAGATGCCTGGAAGAAATACTTGCAAACAAAGAGACCAGAGGGTATGATATATAACGTGAATAAAAGAACTATCGCCAAAGAGAAAGTTAGGAAAGCAAAACAGGAACAATGGGAAAAGTTTGGACAAAGACTTCAAGAAAGCTATCAAGGAAATCAAAACCTGTTCTGGGGGAGGGGCAATGAAGAGCATGAGAAAGACCAAAACATGCCCAATACGACAAATTAAGGACACCAAAGGAGAGACAATGAAAGGAGACAACGAAATCATGGAAACATGGAGAAAGTATTTTCAACAATTACATAATTCCTCCAAAACATATGAAACAAGGATTAACGATCAATTAGTAAGAGTAACAAGTAATCCAGAGGAGACAGCTGAAGATGTAGATATATCAATGGAAGAAATCCAAACAGCTATAAGAAAAGTGAAATTAGGAAAAGCCCGAGGAGTAGATCAAGTTTATCCAGAAATGATTAAAAACCAAGGGAGAGAGGGAGACAAATTACTACATGTAATATGCAACAAGCGTGGAAGTCCAAACAGGTGCCAGACGACTGGGAAAGGGAACGGTAGTACCAATGCATAAGAAAGCATCAACTATGGAATGCTCAAAATATAAAGGGATATCACTACTTAACGTTCCAGGAAAAGTATATGCCAGGATACTGGAAATGAAACTAAGGAAAAGAGTAGAGGATCAAATTAAAGAGCATCAGAGTGGATTTAGATCAGGATTAAGTGTACAAGACCACATATTTAAAATTAGACAAATAATATAAAAATTACTTGAGAGAAACATTGGCTTGCACCTGTGTTTTATTGACTTAGAAAAACAGACGAGCATTTGACAATGTGAGGACAGACGAACTGTGGCATTCCTTAAAAGAACAAACACGACAATGCAGAGCAAAATTTAATAGAATCCATTACAAGTTTTTACAATAAACCAACATGTGCAGTGAGAGTAGCTGGAAACATATCTGCAGAATTTGATGTAGATATAGGAGTAAGACAGGGTTGTATCCTAAGTCCCCTTTTGTTTATCACATTTATGGATTCAGTCTAAATAAAAGAGGAAGGCATCCTCAAAAAATGAAGAAAAATAAATGTATGTATGTGGAAGTTCTAACCAGTAAATGTATCAAATGCTTTCATTTGTCGATGATTTAATTATGTTTGGAAAATCAGAAAGTGACCTTCAGTCGAATATCAACATTATGAACAATGAGCTAAATAAAAGAGGAATGAGAGTAAATGCAAAGAAAACCAAAACAATGTTAGTAACTAGGGAAGCTAAAACACAAAATCCTAAATTGGGCAGGGAGAATTTAGAACAAGTTCAAAGCTACAATTACCTAGGAGTAATGATCAACTCAGAGGGAAAACTAAGAGAAGAAATCAGCCAGAGAATCCAAATGGCAAGTGCAATATATAACCATCTAGGAAAAGAATTTGTAGGTAAGCAAGAATTGTCAACAAAAACCAAAATGGTAGTACAGTTTATTGTCCTACTTTCCTCTATGGCAGCAAAACTTGGACTTAATACAGAATACAGTAGCAGCTGAAATGAAATATCTAAGAAGAGTAATAGGGAAAATTAAAAGAGACAAAATCAGAAACACAACAATAAGAGATCAAACCAAAGGAGATGGCATAAAAACTAAGATAGAAATAAATCAATTGAGATAGTTTGGGCATGTAAACAGAATGAATGACAACAGAATAGCTAAATCAGTATACAGTGCTAAAGCCCAAGGTAAAAGACCAAAACGCAAACCTCGGAGGAAGTGGGAAGAAGATATAAGAGAGGCATTGAAGCATAGAAATTTAACTTTCACTGAAGGAAACAGAAAATTTCCCACGTAAACAAGCTGTATCTTTCCTATCCATAGAACGTTGCCCTAGAGATAGTGTCAAGGAAAAAGACTGTGTCCTTTCTATCCATAGAACGTTGTCCTAGAGATAGTGTCAAGGAAAAACACTGTGTCCTTTCTATCCATAGAACGTTGTCCTAGAGATAGTGTCAAGGAAAAGACTGTGTCCGTCCTATCCATAGACTGTTGTCCTAGAGTCTAGAGACAGTGTCAAGGAAAAAGAATGTGTCCTTCCTATCCATAGAACATTGTCCTAGAGTCTAGAGACAGTGTCTATTCATAGAACATTGTCCTAGAGTCTAGAGACAGTGTCAAGGAAAAAGACTATGTCCTTTATATCCATAGAAAGTTGTCCTAGAGATAATGTCAAGGAAAAGACTGTGTCCTTCCTATCCATAGACTGTTGTCCTAGAGATAATGTCAAGGAAAAAGACTGTGTCCTTCCTATCCATAGACTGTTGTCATGGAGAGATAGTGTCAGGAAAAAGACTGTCTCCTTCCTATCCATAGACTGTTGTCCTAGAGATAGTGTCAAGGAAAAAGACTGTGTCCTTCCTATCCATAGACTGTTGTCCTAGAGATAGTGTCAAGGAAAGACTGTGTCCTTCCTATCCATAGAACGTTGTCCTAGAGTCTAGAGACAGTGTCAAGGAAAAAGACTGTGTCCTTCCTATCCATCGAACATTGTCCTAGAGTCTAGAGACAGTGTCAAGGGAAAAAGACTATGTCCTTTCTATCCATAGAAAGTTGCCCTAGAGATAGTGTCAAGGAAAAGATTGTGTCCTTCCTATCCATAGAACGTTGTCCTAGAGATAGTGTCAAGGAAAAGACTGTGTCCTTGCTATCCATAGTGCGTTGTCAGAGTTGAGAGAGAGAGAGAGAGAGAGAGAGAGAGAGAGAGAGAGAGAGAGAGAGAGAGAGAGAGAGAGAGAGAGAGAGAGAGAGAGAGAGAGAGAGAGAGAGAGAGAGAGAGAGAGAGAGAGAGAGAGAGAGAGAGAGAGAGAGAGAGAGAGAGAGAGAGAGAGAGAGAGAGAGAGAGAGAGAGAGAGAGTGTGTGTAAAGGAAAAGAGAGATCTAGACCATTCAACGGAACGTTCCCCTAGACAGTGAGAAACAGACTGTGTCTTCCCTATCTACTGACAGTGAACATTCCACTAGTGAAAGGAAAAAGATTGTGTCTTTTCTATCTACTGACCATTCAACGGAACGTTCCCCTAGTGACAATGCCAAGTAAACAGACTGTGTCTTTCCTATCTACTGACACATCGTTCCACTAGTGACAAAACCAAGTAAACAGACTGTGTCTTTCCTGACACATCTACGGAACATTCCCTAGTGACAAAACCAAGTAAACAGACTGTGTCTTCCCTATCTACTGACAATCATTCCCCTAGTGACAAAACCAAGTAAACAGACTGTGTCTTCCTATCTACTGACAATCTATTCCACTAGTGACAAAACCAAGTAAACAGACTGTGTCTTCCCTATCTACGGAACATTCCCCTAGTGACAAAACCAAGTAAACAGACTGTGTCTTTCCAATCTACCGAACGTTCCCCTAGACACATGACAAAACCACTAGTGAAACAAGAAACAGACTGTGTCTTCCCTATCTAGTGACGGAACAGACTTCTGAAACTAGGACAAAACCAAGTAAACAGACTGTGTCTTTCCTATCTACGGAACATTTCCCTAGTGACAAAACCAAGTAAACAGAACTGTGTCTTTCCTATCTACGAAACGTTCCCCTAATAACAAAACCAAGTAAACAGACTGTGTCTTTCCTAACTACAGAACGTTCCCCTAGGGACAAGGCCAAGTAAACAGACTGTGTCTTTCCTAACTACCGAACGTTCCCCTAGGGACAGTGCCAAGTTTCCCTAATCCCACAAGTACGTTTCCCTAATAACAGTGCCAAGTAGACAGACTGTGTCTTTCCTATCCACAGTACGTTTCCCTAATAACAAGGCCAAGTAGACAGACTGTGTCTTTCCTATCTACAGTACGTTTCCCTAATAACAACGCCAAGTAAACAGACTGTGTCTTTCCTATCTACAGTACGTTTCCCTAATAACAAGGCCAAGTAGACAGACTGTGTCTTTCCTATCCAACAGTACAGACTTTCCCTATCCATAACAATAACGCCAAGTAGACAGACTGTGTCTTTCCTATCCACAGTACGTTTCCCCAATAGTAACAACTGCCAAGTAATAACAAGACAGACTGTGTCTTTCCTATCCACAGTACGTTTCCTAATAACAAGGCCAAGTAGACAGACTGTGTCTTTCCTATCCACAGTACGTTTCCTAATAACAAGGCCAAGTAGACAGACTGTGTCTTTCCTATCCACAGTACGTTTCCCTAATAACAAGGCCAAGTAGACAGGCTGTGTCTTTCCTATCCACAGTACGTTTCCCTAGTAACAAGGCCAAGTAGACAGACTGTGTCTTTCCTATCCACAGTACGTTCCCCTAGTAACAAGGCCAAGTAGACAGACTGTGTCTTTCCTATCCACAGTACGTTCCCCTAGTAACAAGGCCAAGTAGACAGACTGTGTCTTTCCTATCCACAGTACCTTTCCCCTAGTAACAAGGCCAAGTAGACAGACTGTGTCTTTCCTATCCACAGTACGTTTCCCTAATAACAAGGCCAAGTAGACAGACTGTGTCTTTCCTATCCACAGTACGTTTCCCTAATAACAAGGCCAAGTAGACAGACTGTGTCTTTCCTATCCACAGTACGTTCCCCTAGTAACAAGGCCAAGTAGACAGGCTGTGTCTTTCCTATCCACAGTACGTTTCCCCTAGTAACAAGGCCAAGTAGACAGACTGTGTCTTTCCTATCCACAGTACGTTCCCCTAGTAACAAGGCCAAGTAAACAGGCTGTGTCTTTCCCATCCACAGTACTTTCCCTAGTAACAAGTGCCAAGTAGACAGACTGTGTCTTTCCCCATCAACAGTAGACCAGTTCTTTCTTATCCCCTTCCCTAGTAACAAGGCTAAGTAGACAGGCTGTGTCTTCCTACAACAGCCAAGTAACAAGGCTAAGTAAGCAGGCTGTGTCTTTCCTACTCACAGTACCTTCCCTAGTGACAGGCCAAGTAAACAGGCTGTGTCTTTCCTATCCACAGTACCTTCCCCTAGTGACATTGCCAAGTAAACAGGCTGTGTCTTTCCTATCCACAGTACGTTCCCCTAGTGACATTGCCAAGTAAACAGGCTGTGTCTTTCCTATCCACAGTACCTTCCCTAGTGACATTGCCAAGTAAACAGGCTGTGTCTTTCCTATCCACAGTACCTTTCCCTAGTAACAACGCCAAGTAAACAGGCTGTGTCTTTCCTATCCACAGTACGTTCCCCTAGTGACAAGGCCAAGTAAACAGGCTGTGTCTTTCCTATCCACTGTACGTTTCCCCTAGTGACAAGGCCAAGTAAACAGGCTGTGTCTTTCCTATCCACAGTACTTTCCCTAGTGACAAGGCCAAGTAAACAGGCTGTGTCTTTCCTATCCACAGTACTTTCCCCTAGTGACAGTGCCAGTACACAGACTGTGTCTTTCCTATCCACAGTACGTTCCCCTAGTAACAAGGCCAAGTAGACAGACTGTGTCTTTCCTATCCACAGTACGTTCCCCTAGTAACAAGGCCAAGTAGACAGGCTGTGTCTTTCCTATCCACAGTACTTTCCCCTAGTGACAGACTGTGTCTTCCCTATCCAGTACAGGCTGTGTGTCTTTCCTATCCACAGTACCTTCCCCTAGTAACAGTACTTTCCTATCAACAGTACCTTCCCCTAGTAACAAGGCCAAGTAAACAGGCTGTGTCTTTCCTATCCACGGTACAATTAGTGACATTGCCAAGTAAACAGGCTGTGTCTTTCCTATCCACGGTACCTTCCCTAGTGACTTTGCCAAGTAAACAGGCTGTGTCTTTCCTATCCACAGTACCTTCCCCTAGTGACAAGGCCAAGTAAACAGGCTGTGTCTTTCCTATCCACAGTACCTTCAATAGTAACATTGCCAAGTAAACAGGCTGTGTCTTTCCTATCCACAGTACCTTCCCTAGTGACAAGGCCAAGTAAACAGGCTGTGTCTTTCCTATCCACAGTACCTTCAATTAGTGACATGGCCAAGTAAACAGGCTGTGTCTTTCCTATCCACAGTACCTTCCCCTAGTGACATTGCCAAGTAAACAGGCTGTGTCTTTCCTATCTACAGTACCTTCCCATTAGTGACATTCCAAGTAGGCTGACTTTCCTATCCACAGGCTGTGTGACATTCCAAGTAAACAGGCTGTGTCTTTCCAATCTACAGTACGTTCCACTAGTGACATTGCCAAGTAAACAGGCTGTGTCTTTCCTATCCACGGTACGTATGGACCCAAGTAAACAGGCTGTGAACGTTCCACACTTCCATTAGTGACATTGCCAAGTAAACAGGCTGTGTCATTCCTATCTACAGTACCCCCCACGGCACGTTCATCATTGCCAAGTAAACAGGCTGTTCCACTAGTGACAGTGCCAAGTAAACAGGCTATGACTTTCCTACCTTCCCTAGTGACACCCATCTTTCCTACGGTACGTTCCCTAGTGACATTGCCAAGTAAACAGGCTGTGACTTCCCTATCTACGGTACCCCTAGTGACATCTAAACAGGCTGTGTTTTTCCTATCCACAGTTTCCCCTAGTGACAAGGTGACTGTGTCCCTATCTAAAGTACCTTCCCTAGTGACTATGACTTCCCTATCTACAGACCCATCTATGGAACGTTTCCACTAGTGACATTGCCAAGTAAACAGGCTGTGACTTAAACAGGCTCCCTATCTTGCCAAGTAAAGAGGCTGTGTCTTTTCCTATCCAAAGTACCCATCTACGGAACGTTTCACTAGTGACAGTGCCAAGTAAACAGGCTATGACTTCCCTATCTACCCCTAGTGACCCATCTAAACTGAACGTTCCCCTAGTGACATTGCCAAGTAAACAGGCTGTGTCTTTCCCTATCCACAGTACCCATCTACTGAACGTTCCAAGTAAACAGGCTGTGTCCAAGTAAACAGTACTTCCCCTATGACATTCCAAGTAAACAGGCGTGTCTTCCATCTACTGAACGTTCAATTAGTGACATTGCCAAGTAAACAGGCTGTGTCTTCCCTATCTACAGACCCATCCCGTAGTGACATTGCCAAGTAAAGAGGCTGTGTCTTGCCATCCAAAATACGTTTAACTAGTCTTCCCTCATCTACGAACCCATCTACTGAACGTTCCACTAGTGACAGTGCCAAGTAAACAGGCTGTGTCTTCCCTATCTACGGACCCATCTACTGAACGTTTCACTAGTGACAGTGCCAAGTAAACAGGCTATGTCTTCCTATCTATCGACCCATCTACGGAACGTTTCACTAGTGACAGTGCCAAGTAAACAGGCTGTGTCTTCCCTATCTACGGACCCATCTACTGAACGTTTCACTAGTGACAGTGCCAAGTAAACAGGCTGTGTCTTCCCTATCTATGGACCCATCTACGGAACGTTCCACTAGTGACAGTGCCAAGTAAACAGGCTGTGTCTTCCCTATCTACGGACCCATCTACGGAACGTTTCACTAGTGACAGTGCCAAGTAAACAGGCTGTGTCTTCCCTATCTACGGACCCATCTACTGAACGTTCCACTAGTGACAGTGCCAAGTAAACAGGCTGTGTCTTCCCTATCTACGGACCCATCTACGGAACGTTCCACTAGTGACAGTGCCAAGTAAACAGGCTATGACTTCCCTATCCATAAAACGTTCCCGCTAGTGCACATGCCTGCTATCTCTTTCAACGAAAACCTGAGAGCAGGCTTTTTGTAGCCTGTAGTGTAGGGTTTTTGCAGTGAGGACAAACAAGTAATTTGAGTGACGACATAAATTTTTGTATGTATACTTTTTGTCGATGCTTTATGTGTTTGGTTGCATGTATTGACATATTTTGTGGGTCAGGTGCTCATACGTTTCGACTGCTTTTTATTCTTCGTTAAAATTGTGTTTGACGGCGTGT
>JAXRKP010000823.1:157500-160000 GCA_037039925.1 Doris montereyensis | reverse complement strand
CTACTACTACCACTACTACTACTGCTGCTACTACTACTGCTGGCTCTGCTACTACTACCTGCTCCTGCTGCTGCTGCTGCTGCTGCTGCTGCTGCTGCTGCTGCTGCTGCTGCTGCTGCTGCTGCTGCTGCTGCTGCCGCTATAACTGCTGCTGCCGTACTACTACTGCTGCTACTACTGTTCTGCTGCTGGTACTATTACTGCTGCTGCTACTGCTGCTGCTACTACTACTGCTGCTGCTACTACTACTACTGCTGCTGCTGCTGCTGCTGCTGCTGCTACTACTGGTACCTGCTGCTGCTGCTGCTGCTGCTGCTGCTGTACTGCTGCTGCTGCTGGTAACTGCTGCTGCTGCTGCTTCTGCTGCTGCTGCTGCTGCTGCTGCTGTGGCTGCTGCTGCTACTACTACTGCTGCTGCTGCTGCTGCTGCTGCTGGTACTACTACTGCTGCTGCTGCTGCTGTACTACTGCTGCTACTGCTGCTGATACTAACTGCTGCTGCTGCTGCTGCTGGTACTACTGCTGCTACTACTACTACTGCTACTACTAACTGCTGCTGCCTACTACTGCTGCTGCTGCTGCTACTACTACTACTGCTGGTATGGCTGCTGCTGCTGCTACTAATACTGCTGCTGCTGCTGCTGCTGCTGTACTGCCATCACCGCTGGCTGCTAGCCGTGACTACTACTACTAATATAACTACTACTACTACTACTACTACTAATATAACTACTACTACTGCTATAACTACTAATACTACTACTACTACTACTACTACTAATATAACTACCACTACTACTGCGCACTACTACTACTACTACTACTACTACTGCTGCTGCTGCTATAACTACTACTACTACTAATATAACTACTACTACTACTACTACTACTATAACTACTACTACTACTAATGCTGCTGCTGCTGGTATGGCTACTACTACTAGTATAACTACTACTACTACTACTATAACTGCTACTACTACTGGCTATAACTACTACTACTACTACTGCTACTAATATAACTACTACTACTACTAATATAACTACTACTACTACTACTACTACTACTACTACTACTGCTACTACTACTACTACTACTGCTGCTGCTGCTACTACTAATATAACTGCTGCTACTGCTGCTATAACTACTACTACTACTGCTGGATATGGCTGCTACTACTACTACTATGGCTGCTGCTGCTGCTACTACTACTGCTAACTGCTGCTGCTACTACTACTGCTAACTACTACTGCTACTACTACTACTATAAGTATACTACCTGCTAATATGCTACTACTACTACTAATATAACTACTGCTACTACTACTACTATAACTACTACTACTACTACTAATATAACTACCTACTACTACTACTACTACTATAACTACTACTACTACTACTACTAATATAACTACTACTACTGATATAACTACTACTACTACTACTACTAATATAACTACTACTACTAATATCACTAATGCTGCTACTACTACTACTACTACTAATATAACTACTGCTGCTGCTACTAATATAACTACTACTACTACTAATATAACTACTACTACTACTAATATAATTACTACTAATAATGCTGCTAATATAAATTGCTGCTGGCTACTACTGCTAGCTACTAATATAACTACTACTACTACTACTACTACTACTGCTACTACTAATATAACTACTACTACTACTACTATAACTGCTGCTACTACTACTACTACTAATATAACTACTACTACTACTAATATAACTGCTGCTACTGCCTACTACTACTACTACTACTACTACTACTACTACTACTACTGCTAATATAACTACTACTACTACTAATATAACTACTACTACTACTAATATAACTACTGCTGCTGGCTACTACTGCTACTAATATAACTACTGCTACTACTACTACTACTACTACTGCTGCTAACTACTGGTATGGCTGCTACTACTAATATAACTACTACTACTACTACTACTACTAATATGGCTACTGCTACTACTAATATAACTACTACTACTACTACTAATAAACTACTACTACTACTACTATAACTACTACTACTATACTACTACTACTACTAATACTACTACTACTACTAACTACTACTACTACTACTGCTAACTACTGCTACTACTACTACTACTACTAACTACTAACTACTACTACTACTACTACTACTAATATAACTACTACTACTACTACTACTACTACTACTACTACTACTGTATTACTACTACTACTACTACTACTACTACTACTACTAATATAACTACTACTACTAATATAACTACTACTACTAATATAACTACTACTACTCCTACTACTACTACTACTATAACTGCTACTACTACTAATATAACTACTATTACTACTACTAACTACTACTACTACCACTACTAATACTACTACTACTACTACTACTACTACTACTACTACTACTACTACTAATATAACTACTACCTACTACTACTACTACTACTACTAATATAACT
>JAXRKP010000823.1:135000-152500 GCA_037039925.1 Doris montereyensis | reverse complement strand
ATCATCATCATCATCATCATCATCATCATCATCATTATTATTATTATTATTATTATTATTATTATTATTATTATTATTATTATTATTATTATTATTATTATTATTGTCCAATAACATGTCCATAACACCCAGATGTCTAGAACCCAACCAGCGTCCTATAACATGTCTATAACACCCAAATATCTAAAATCCAACCAGTGTCCAATAACATATCTATAATACTTTTCTTCTATTGTGCTATCCTTTAGGTCAATCTGCCTTTCACTGATAAATCTTTTTTTATTATCCTAGATTGGTATATCTGTTTTACTATTGGTTTATTTAGTTCCTCTATTTTAAGTTTAGTAGCTTTCTTCTCTTTCCTTTTCTGTTCGTTTTCTTCAGTCAGTAATCACATTTTGGCAATCATTAGGTGATGATAACTAAATATTTCAGCTCCTCTGTTACTTCTTGCATCAATGTACTGTAAAAAAACAGACCTGCTAACTATTATGTAGTCTATGATTGACTTTTCCCATATGTCTTCATTTACTCTTGTATATTTGTGGATATCTTTATGAGGAAATAAGGTGATGGCTATTTTCATGTTATTCTTTAGGCAAAAATCTATTAGTCTCTCCAATTGGAGAAGTTGTCTCTCCTTCTTTGCCTATTACTCCTCCTGCTGTTGCTACAGTGTTGCCGATTCTAGCGTTTAAGTCTTAGAAAACCATAAATTCCTGTTTTGTTTGAGATTCTCTGCAGCTATTTGTAAATCGTTTCCGAAGATATATTTTTCTTCTTTGGTGGCGTCTTCGTCTAGTTCATAAGCTATTAATAATTTAGGTTCTCTTCCTTTTGGTTTGACGTATACCTCTAAAAGCCGTGGGCTTATACATTTTCAACTTTCAAGTAGCTTTTCTTGTCTTTATGTATTAGGAGGACTCAGTTGTACTGAAGAGGTTTTTGGTAGGAAACAAATTAAAGAAGATAGGAAAGAACAGCATGGTGGAATGAGACCGTCAAAACTAGGATCAAAGAAAAAAATGTCAAAACTAGGATCAAAGAAAAAGGATGCCTTGAAAACTGAAAAGGTTTTGGTAGAAAAAAAATAAAGAAGATAGGAAAGAACAGCATGGTGGAATGAAACTGTCAAAACTAGGATCAACGAAAAGGAGGATGCCTGGAACAAAGTTGTAAAAGAAAATGAAACGCTGTTCTGGGAAGAAATGAAGACCGTGAGAAAGACCAAAGCATGCCCGATACGACAAATTGAGAACGCTTCAAAGGATCAATAATGAACGAAGACAGCGAAATCATGGAATGGAAACACGGAGATAATATGTTCCCCAATTATATAATCCCTTCAGAAGATATAAAACGATGAATACTGATCAATTGGTAATAATAACAAATTATAATCCAGATGAGACAGCTGAAGATGTAGACCTCCATGGAAGAACTCCAAACGCCTATAAGAAAAGTGAAATTAGAAAAGGCCTCAGGAGCAGATAAAGCTTATCTGGAAATTATTTAAAACCAAGGGAGAGAGGCAGACAAACTACAGCGTGCAATATTTAAAGAACCAGGAAAATCAAAACAGGTGCCAGGCGACTGGAAAAAGGGAACAGTAGTACCAATGCACAAGAAAGGATCATCTAGGAAATGCTCAAACTATAAAGGGATATCACTACTTAACGGACCAGGAAATGTGTATGAAAGAATACTAGAGTTGAAACTAAGGAAAAGAGTAGAGGATGAGATCAGAGCGAATTTAGACCAGGAAGAAGTGTACAAGACCACATATATTATAGAACAAAAATCCTTGAGAGAAACATTAACTCGCACCTGTGTTTTATTGACTTAGAAAATGCATTTGACGATGTGAAGAGGGTCGAATTAGATTATGACACTTCTTAAAAGAACAAAATGTAGAGCATAATTTAATAGAAACAATTAAAGCTTTTATAAAATAAAAAATCAACATGTGCAGCGAGAGTAGCTGGATGTAGATTTGATGTAGCTGTAGGAACGAGATAGGATTGTAGGGCCTCTTTTGTTTATCACATTTCTGTATTCAATCGCAAAGGTATTCTCAAAAATAGAGAAAATGAATGTAGATATGGGAAACTCAAACCAATGAATGTATCAATGTTTCATTTGCCGTTGATCTAATTCTGTTTGGAAAATCACAGAGCGACATTCAGTCTAATATGACCATGCTGCATAATAAACTAAATAAGAGAGAATTAGACTAAAGGCAAAAAAAAAAACAAAAAACAATGCTATTAACTAACGAAACTAAAACACTAAATCTTTAATTGGGAAGAAAAAAGTTAGAACAAGTTCAAAGTTACAATTATCTAAGAGTAATGATTAACTCAGAGGGAAACTAAGAGAAGAAATCAGCCAAAGAATCTAAAGGCAATGACAGTATAATATAACCTTCTAGGGAAGGCAAGTGTAGGTAAATAAGAATTGTCAATAAAAACCAAAATGGCAGTATACAATACCGTTTATTGTCCTACTCTCCTCTATGATAGTGAAACCTGAACCTCCAGTAGCGAATGCAGTAGAGTACAAGCAGCTGAAAATCTAAGAAGAGTAGTAAGGAAAAAACTAAAAGAGACAAAATCAGTAACACAACAATACAAGATCAAACCAAAGCAGATGGCATAAAAACTAAGATAGAAATAAATCAATTGAGATGGTTTGGGCATGTTAACAGAATGAATGACAATTATAGAATAGCTAAATCAGTATACAGTTCTAAAACTTAAGTTACAAGACCAAAGGCAGACCTCGGAGAAAGTGGGAAGAAGATATAAAAGGGGCATTGAAATTTAACTTTCACTGAATGAAACAGAAAATAAATGCCAGGACAGGGCAGCCTGAAGACAGATCATTTCGGGCATTTAAACCCAAACACCGGAAGGTAGAAATGACACTGACAAAGAAAGAAAGTTTTCATGGCGGCTTCTGCCTAAAAAGAATAGAATCTGTTTCACGGGAAGAGCGGTCTATAAGGCGGATCCGTCTCTTAGGTGATGTCTTCTTAGTTAGGCGGAGATTGGAGACCAGTGCACATTATAAGTATAAGCTTTAAACATATTACTAGATATAATGAAGGGAGGAGGGAGTGGCTAAGGGATAGTTCTATTAGATCTATCTGACCTAGACTAATAGATCTAGCTCTTGGTAACCAGCACTTTTTCTCAGTGTATTGGGAATAATTCTAAATAACAATAAACATGCACGACACGGTACAGGCGGATGATGTTCTTTCCGAGAGCCATACCAGATTGGAATAAGCTGCCTCAGGAGGTTGTGACGGCTGAGTCACTGGACTGCTTCAAGGCCAGGCTGGACTTCCATCTCTATAACCTGGGACAACCTCCGACCCACTCTTCCGCTTCACTCCCAACCCTCCCCATCACTCCCTTACTCAAGTTACTGTCCTGTTCCTCCTGACCATCATTTCCCTCAATCCCCCCTTCTCGGCGACTGCTGCAGTAATTCTCCCAACAACAGCGCAATCTTCCGCAATCTCCCTAAACTACGACAAAGACATCAACACAATGATGTCGGCCGTATAAAGGAAGAAGTTAAAAATAATTAATTGAAAGAGATTTACAGCTAGATTTTTCTCATGTCTTCCCCGTGATTAATTGGAGGCGAAATGTGACAAATCCACTAATAAAGACAGAACAAACACGTGACGTTTCAGGTATAACCTTCGTCAGACAACAAACGAGAAATATTTAGAATCTAGATCTAAGTACTACCTCAGGCATCACACAATGTAATGTCAGAAGAAAAACAGAAAGGAGGAAGAAGAAAGAAAAAGACAGTGATGATAAGAAACATAGTAGAGGGGGATGTGAAGAATGAGCGAGAATGGAAGGGTTCAGATTCTAGATTCTAGAATCTAGATTAGAATAAGTAAAAATAAAATAGAAAATAAGAGAGAAAGAGAGAGAGAGAGAGAGAGAGAGAGAGAGAGAGAGAGAGAGAGAGAGAGAGAGAGAGAGAGAGAGAGAGAGAGAGGGGGGGGGGCAGGGTTCGTGATTATTTGGAGCAAATCCAAATTCTAGTTTCACGTTGTTGACACAAAAGGAAACATTAATACATCGGCAGCCGAAATAGCTCAGTTGGGAGAGCGTTAGACTGAAGATCTAAAGGTCCCTGGTTCAATCCCGGGTTTCGGCAACTCCGGCGGCCGCCACACATTTTTTTTCTTCATTACAGTTTTTTTTCTACTACTGCTACTATTATTATTATTATTATTATTATTATTATTATTATTATTATTATTATTATTATTATTATTATTTATTATCATTATTATTATTATCACGATTATTATCACGATTATTATTATTATCACGATTATTATTATGATTGTAATTATTATCATGAGGATTATTACTATCATTATCACGATTGTTGCTGATTACGTTTTATATAATTTCAATACTGTTATTTAATATGAAAGCAAGCAATTTTTTTAAAGAAGATTATTTCGGAGAATGAAAGGCCTATAATTTGATATTTTGAAAACAAAATACGGTACTTGAAGATTTAATCTTCCTATCGTCTTGGGCACACTATCAAAATTTCATCAATCAGTTTCTATGTATATTCGAACAACATTGGAACGTAGAATGCTACCATGCTACCGGGTATCTAGATTAGATCTAATGCTAAGGACAGAAACCAGGAAATGAAGGACTGGGGGGGGGGGGGGCATTTTAAAAATAACATAAACAGCATCTGGGCTGACACATTTTCACTCATAATACAAAACAAAACACATCAAAAGGATAATAAAATGATTAAATATATTGTTTCAGTATACCTAATGATTATACAAAGAATCTAGATCATCATTCAGGGTAGAGGTTATACATATTGTATTTTTTGCAGTATGTGGGCTTCATAACCTACACTCCACTGAGGTCACCGCAATGTGGACAGGGTTTACTTCAAAGAAACAAACAAAAATAAATTTTACAAAAACAGAATACATATTTCCAAATGAGACAGGCAAATACAGCTTGGAAAGATGCCTCTTTGACATAAAGAAAACAATTTTTATTTATTATTTTAGGTATTCCTTTCATAAGAACAATAAATAGTAATAAATGTAATAATATTTAATATTATACTACATGTAATAAGGAAGGACGTGGTCATATGCAACAAATAAGCGAAATTATTTGTTCAGTGAAGCGAACCGATATTTGTTTGTAACGAGGGGCACAACAGATGGAGATTAGAAAAGTCTTTACTAATAACTTCCTGTACGCCGTACACCACCCAAGGTTACAAGCGTTTTGTATTGTGACTGCAACGTTCATCAACCATCAACATGGCTGGTATGAGTCTGTTGCGACCGTCCTTCAGACTCTGCCTCTCAGGCATTGCAGGTCGCCAAATCCTCACAGGTTCCTCTACAAAGGAAAGCGCTAGCTTACGGTCAAGGTGTGAATTAAAACAAAAACTAGCGTCTATCACTAGATTCTTTCATTCTTTTTCAAGTGACTACTTTCACTAGGTCTATAGATCTATTCGTCATTAATGACGAGTACCTGAGAGTGAAAAAATACTATTTGTCATTAGTATTGGATGTATTGCTGATTACGGATTACGAATCGAGTAGCATTTTGGCACTCGTCGGTACTCAAGTGCGTTCTCGGAAGCGCGTCAATGGGATGGGGCGATTTCATAGTAAGCGTGTCAATGGGATGGCCGTTTAGCTACAAAATTATCTGTCCTTGTTTCAGAAACAGATCGGTGGTAGCTCTTTTGTGTGGAGCCTGTAGCCCTTAGTTAATTATAGTAAACTACGAGCATTGAGTACCCCAAGTCATTATTCATAAATAATAACGTTATTACAAAAACAGTATAAAATACTGCTACCATTTCTACTTAATTTGTTAATAATCATTCTAATACTGTAAATTATAGTGCTAACATTTGTGGTGATGATTATTATTAATAATAAGAGAAGGAACAGGGTGACCACTGGTAATGATAATAACAAAACCTAGATCTAGAATTAGAAATGATAGTGTACTAAGTGTAGTACTAGTAGTACAACATTCTAGGGTTTCATATTTTATAACTTATTGACTGGCGAAACATTCTTCAAGTGAAAAAAATCAAATTACACACGTGACATAGATGATAGATCTAGATCTAGACTTAATCATCCTAATGCTGAATCGTGACACAAGTCCTTAGAAAGGGAGAGACACACACACACATGACAGAGAGTGGGGGGGGGGGGAGGGGATAAGACCAAGGAGAGAGACACAGAAACACGACATAAAGATTGAGCAGAGAGAGAGGATATTATTATGTTAAATCACGACTGACTTGAAAACATGATTTTGTTTATTTTAGTGCAGCCTTCCACACTTTTCTCTCATGAAGATGATAAAACTGAGAAACAGTACGGGGTCCATCAGGAAACAAGAATTGAGTTGGTCAGCTATTAAAAGAAGAAGAAGCAGACAGACATAAAGACTTGTATAAATATTGACATGGGAACACTTTCTATTAATGCAGGGGCAAGTCCCCCCCCCACTCTCTCCTCATGACAAACTATGAAAATATAATATAAGAAAAATGTATCTCTCATTCTCAGAGTTAGGCCTAGAGGAGAGGACACCACGGAACATAGATGATGTAGGGTAAAGGAACATGTTACTGTGGGCTAGCTTACATCACGGTCAATTGGCGAAAAGAGTGAGACCTTGATTGCAAGAGGTGTGTGTTTTTTCAGTGAATCAGGTTAGCGATACGTGGCGAACAGCATCACCTATCAAAAGGGGGGGGGGCACCTGGATTGGTGAGTTTGGGATCAAAATGTTGACTTTGTGATTTTTGCATACTCGGGTAGAACGATCATTTATCTATACGTTTATGAGGAAAAAAATGTCCATATGATGTATATTTGTTTTACAAAATATTTTGTACGCACGGGTAGGTAAAAACAGTCAAAATTTGTACGTACATTACCCTAACACTAACTGGAGAAGATGGCACCGAAAACCCCTCTAGTGGCGGCTAACCGCCCATGTGCAACATCAATTTTTTTGTTTGGCTTTAGGAACACTGCACGTTGAATGGTATATGAGGTTGAGGGGGCTATCGTAGCGCGTTGATGTGTATACAAACACCCGCACAAGTATAGGAATAGAGGAGGGGAAAAAAACTGGTCATTTTGATGTCTGTTTTCACACCAATGCAACACCTTAACCTAGGTATACAATTCTCTTTACATAAGTAACAATGCCAGAGAATATCGAAAGAGTAAGGGGGCTGCTACAAGAAGGGCAACATGTCTGAAGTGATTGCTTTTGTTATTTTCATTTCTTTTCTTGCATTTTTTCTTGAAATGTATTTTTTTCACATTCACACTAAAATTCTATCTCCTCTGTCATTTACCGACCGATTTGTATAATATTTGGCACGCATGTTCCTCTTGTTGATGGTAATAGAATGACATGAGCTTTGTTTTATATCTGGTAAAAAAAAAATATAATAAAAATGCCATTTTTTTGTATGTAACCGATATATATAGATTCTGTGTTATTTTCAAAAATTCATTAAAAAATTTTGTATATAAATTATCAAAATAACCTCATGTCTATTTTTAGATATTGAAAGAAAAAAATGATCTGCGCAGGCTTTGGGTTATTTTATTCATAACTAAGTGAGGAGATAAATTTTGAAAACTGTGTCAAAATCCGTGTCCGTGTAAATTGAAGAAGGGGATTGGCAACCAAGGATGCTACGATCTTTTCAATGATATACGAGTGTGTCGTGATAGGGTACGCGTGATACAATGGGCTCTCATATTCGTAGTAAACAAGGGTGGTCAGTTGAAAGCCAGTGACGAGTCAGGGAAAAACCAGCTCACAAAGATCCCTTACTCTTTCTTTGCGTTTTATCTGGATTATTGGGTTCAAATTTAAGAAGAAAAAGTTCCGTCCCCAGCTCATTGATATTGGATTTTTCGAGACATCTGGTTTGTTAAAGTCAGGAGTATCGAGACGTGACTGCATACCGCCAATGATTTGGCGTTCATATGTTGAGGATGTTGTTGACAAGTTGACTTAATGTAAAGTACTCATTAAACTGTCCGTGTAAAATGGAAGAAGCAGATTGACGTTAAAGATATTATAATGTATTTATATGCCACAATATAATCTTCTTGTAAGGGATTTGATACTCTGATTTAAAGAATTTTGATGTCGATGGCACTGCTAGCGAAGTACACCTTTGATTTTTTACGGTAGTAATTATTTTAGGGAAAATTCTTCAACTGAAACCACTGTCTGCATGCATTGGATTTTGATTGCGAGACATGACATTAGTTTAGAAGCTATCTAAGCATATTCTTCAGTTGTAAGAGAATTATATTCTATATATATCTATGTTAACCCTTTGGTTGCTGTTTCAAATCCTACGTTCGCCAAAAGGCGAAGTCCTAATAAGGACCATTTAAAAGGCTTAATTCTTTATTTTCAGTGCCTGTAGTAATTTGGGAGTAGCTCCCCTTCGCCTACAATGCTTTCTTCTACTACGGTGAAAAAAAATTGGTGTTTTTAAATGCGATGTTTTACAATTTTTCTTGTTTTATTGGTTTGTTTACATTAGTGATGGAATCTGGTGATGAGGCTGATACATATATATATATAGACATGATATTGACTCTGGCGATGAGTTTATGCCCGGGAGTGATGATTCTAACTCGATTTCTGAAGCTGATAGGCTTGAACTAGATCTAGATTTAGACGATCGTGATGTTAGTCCTAGGCCTACGGATCGTGGTGACGAAGAGGGACAGAGAGGGGGAAGTGGGCGTGACAGAGAGAGGTCTGACAAAGAGTGGGTTTGGAGGATGCTAAACAATCAATATATATTAATCGAATATTTAGCTTCATATTTCTAACTAGCCTGAAAATTTCATTACCTTGTGATGTGTCGTTTGAGAGCTAGATTTTTTCCTTCTGAAAACCCCATTTTTCATAGGAATTCTCAAAACGCCTTAGCATTTGAGATATAAATGGGGACAACTAGGATAGCAACCAAAGGGTTAATACTATAAGGTCGTGATAAGATCAGATAAGTAACATTCGAAACAAGGAAAAAAATATTTTACTTTGAATTTAAACTCCACCCATCAGTCAATCACAGTCGCAATAAAACCAGACAATCACCGACCATGGTCATTATCTGACCTCATTGCGACGTGAAAATCTGATAAATTTAGTCAAAATTGTAAAGTTGACAGCTATACAGAAGAATTGCTTTTATTCATTGTCTGTTTTAACAAATCAACCAAGTGTAAGGAAACTGCAAAGAACTAGCTTTATCTAATAATAAAAGATTTAAACTGTTTATAGATTGTTTTTGCTTGTCATAAATCATTTTTCCCTTCTGAAAAATGTAGTCATGATCAGGAGTTATCTGTGAGTGTGAATTCGTATTTTGGTGTTCTGTTTGTTGTTGTTTTCCCTTGTTGTTTTGAAGGATATTTAATTTTGTTTTCCAGTGAGTGTCAGAAATGCCGGACAACGTAAAATGGTTATACGTGCCATCACGCTTCGACTGGCAGCGCTTAAAGATGACATGGTCAGTTGGGAATGTTCTGGATTTTGTTTTTGTTGCCTATTCAAAATATTATATAATTATAATATAAATATATGATATATATATTTTTATTATAATAGTAATAGGTACCATGGCTTCATGTTCTTGAGAGATTTGTGGAGAGGGAGGAAGGTTGGGACTATATTCGTCCTCTTGTTAGAAATTCAAAGTTCTCATGATATAAACTATAACTGGGAATTTTTTTGCAAATCCTTCCCCTGTTTTTGTCTGTCTGTCTGTCTTCCCCCCCCCCTTTGGTAGGTTATCATATCTGCTAGTGTGTCCCACTTCTTCCCCATCAGTTTAAAAAATACAAAATAGGTATCTTTCATACATTTCATAATATTACTTAGATGTCCAAATGATGGATAGGTAAATCTCACTGTCTTCCCCTTCCCACCACTGTCAATGTTTCAGTGCTGTGTATTGATACTGATACCATTTCGTGTCTCTTTTTCGCAGCATTTTTACTTTCTCCTTGGACTGATTCCCATGTTTGCCGTCATTACCTATGCAAATATCTTTGTAGGTAAGTCTTGGTTTTTCTTGTTGTTTAGTGTTTTTGTCTTCATGTCACGTAAAGAACAAAAAATAAAGTTTTTTTTTATTCATCTATGTCAAAGAAGATTTCCTTCCAAGTCGTTATGTCCCATTAAAGCAGAGCGTACCCCGATTTCTACCGTAGGGTTTCGATACCTGTTTGCAATGCGATGGAATGGAGAAATGTGTGCCAAGTGTCTTTCTCAAGGAACACAAAAGTCCCTCTTACTGTTGCTAGGATTTGAACTTAATACCTTACAGTTACAATCCCAGGTCCAATAGTCTACCTACAATGCTCTAATGTCGTCATGTGCATACACCTTCTTAGTGCTGTGACAGATGGGTTTATGTAACACTGCCTTATAATATGTATGTGTTTTAATTTAGCAGTTTTCTTTTCTAAGAAGTCTTAAACAATCTCACTTTAATTGCTTTCTCTTTAAGATATAATTGAGAACAATTCTATCTTTAAATGCTGAAGTTAAGTGATACAAAGGTTGTTGTTTTTTTTAATGACCTTAGTAGAGATACACAAAGTCTTTTGTTCTTCCAGCTGAGATTTCTGGTTTAAAAATGTATCCAGGACTTCAGTTCTCTAAATCTAGTTCATCTTTGATAAATTTACATGTGAAACCCTCCATTGGCCCTCTCATGCTCATTTTTGTGTTAAAAGAGATTAGCAAATAGGCAAGTATGCTTTCATGCTGGTTAACAAATTTCAGAACTAGTTTGTAATTTACTGCTATAAGACTGTGCTGTCTTTAGACATTTACTTTAAAAGATATATCCAACTTGCTTTACAGGCCCTGCAACGTTATCTGATATTCCGGAAGGATACGAGCCAGAAGAATGGGAATATTATGAGGTAACGTATTTTTAAATGGCTGTATTTGATAAGATTTGGTCATTTTATATGGCACTGACTAAACCATGATGTGTCTCTGTGAGAGACCCATTCACTATTGGAGTCTTTTGGAGATGGCAATGATTTATAAACGCATAATTTTCAAACATAGATATGTGGCAATAGACATCAGTCCAGATTGTATGATATGTTGTTGCATCATTGCACAAAACAGATGAAAGATGCCTGCAGGCTTTTATTTTAATGAGAGACATTGCACTTGTCCTTTTGGGACTTGATGATTACAGTAGAAGCGGTCTAAGAACACGCCTCCTACCTACCAGCGTGCTAGCTCAGAAATCAGGAATTTCTTTATTTTAAACAGACACCTAACTGGTCACAGTTATCAAGACAGAGGTATTTTTCATAGATTTCAAACCTGAAAGCATTTGATTAGCTTAGAAGTGCAGATGGTCCAGTCACACCTATTGTCTGTGATAATTTGGTGCTGATGGTGAACTTTCTCTACCTGCCAGATGGCAAGGTGCAATCATCCACATGACCCTAGCAAACAATGGCATCGTCTGGCATATAGGCGAGTGACAGTGAGTCTTTTAGTGTAGGCAAAGCAAATGATGGTCTAAATTCATCATTGATTCTTAACACGTGTTATGAACACGATTGAGGTTAATCGTTGGCTATCAATCAAAAAGATGTGTCCAGCCGATGTCGTGAGTGTTGGTGGTGAGAAAATTTTCATTAATTTGTTTCACACTTGTCAGGTAGGAAATGGATGGCCATTGGCTACACTGTGAAGATATGTGTGCGACTTTTCAATCTCTCCAGAGGGTGTGTTCTTAGACAGCTACTCTGTATTATATTCAAATTGTTCTCCTTTTGTTTAGGGGGTGCGGGGTGCGTTTGTTTGTTTATTTCACAGCTCTTTGGCCATAACTTTCCCGTACTAAAGCGGATGGTTGGCGGGCGCTGCTGGTAGGTCCTATTTCATTCCTTTCCTTCTTTCTCTTATCTTTCATCTTGCTGTCTCTTCTTAATTCACCCAGAGATCACCGCAATGGTGGACGGTGTGAATTTCAATGAAACAAACCATAATAAAGATGTCAAATCGCGATAGAATGTCTTATAATCATTTAAATGTGAGGTTTGTTTGTTTTTTTTTTTCTAGTGACAATGTTTATACCCCAATTCAATGATTTGACTTTCACAAGAAATGTGTTTTCCATGGCTGAAGAGAGAATGGGGGTATCAAAGTGCTAGTGGGAAGTGCCTAACAGGCAGCTGCACTGTATATCCTGCAGGGGTTGAGAAGATGTTTGATAGAAGCCTGTTGTGGGGTAAATCATGTAAAGCTGGTGAGCCTGCACTTGTGTGGGACAGGGACTATGAATCCAGCTTCGTTTCTATCTTTATTCTTGTGTTTTGACAGAGCCCTATAAAGATGGTTTGCCAAATACATCTACATCCCACCACCTAAGGAATACAGAAAGAACTCTACATTACCTACATCAGAGACGGGGAAGAAAGATACTGGAAGTAAGTCAGCTTTTTTTGTCGTTGTTTGTGATGGTAGTGTCTAGTGTGGCTGTGCGTGAGGTTGTACGTCATCCTCAACATCAGCTATTCTAACTTTTGAACAAATCTGTGGTTATTATCAGGTGCTACTGGTAAGGTCCCTACTTCTTCTCTTTTATTCTTTTATGTGTATTTGATCTTCCTGTCCCCACCCCCACCCCGTTATGCTGCCATCCTCACTAACCACCAACTCTTCCATTTGTTCGGATCTGACAATATACAAAAACAATGAAATAATAACTCCATTCTGCCAATAACTTGACATTAACGTTGCTAAATAACTAATGTAAAATTTTAACTCGTTAAACCACCACCACACATCACATTCCCTTTCCCCGCTGATGATCAAAGCGGGTAGATGTAGGTATAGTGTTCTGCTTGTTCACATTTCAGGAAGTCAAACAGACACATACACACACACTCCTTGGCTTACTAGTGGCACAAGGCTTTTTCTTTTTATGAGAATGAGAGTACAGTGAATCGTGATTCATTAAGATGGTTGAGACCATCCTCCTGACCAATAAAAAAAGCTCACACTTTCTCTTTGATAGGGACTCCACACGTGACATAGGACTTTGTCTTTGATAGGGACTCCATGTGACATGGGAGTTTGTCTTTGATAGGGACTCCATCGTGACATAGCACTTTGTCTTTGATAGGGATACCACACATGAAATGGGACTTTGTCTTTGATAGGGACACCACATGTGACATGGGAGTTTGTCTTTGATAGGGACACCACACGTGACATGGGAGTTTGTCTTTGATAGGGACACCACACGTGACATGGGAGTTTGTCTTTGATAGGGACTCCACATGTGACATGGGAGTTTGTCTTTGATAGGGACACCACATGTGACATGGGAGTTTGTCTTTGATAGGGACTCCACCGTGACATGGGACTTTGTCTTTGATTTGTCTTTGAGGGACTCCACATGTGACATGGGACTTTGTCTTTGATAGGGACTCCACATGTGACATGGGAGTTTGTCTTTGATAGGGACACCCATGTGACATGGGAGTTTGTCTTTGATAGGGACTCCACCGTGACATGGGACTTTGTCTTTGATAGGGACTCCACACGTGACATGGGACTTTGTCTTTGATAGAAGGACTCCACATGTGACATGGGATTTTGTCTTTGATAGGGACTCCACACGTGACATGGGGTTTGTCTTTGATAGGGACACCACACGTGACATGGGGTTTGTCTTTGATAGGGACACCACATGTGACATGGGAGTTTGTCTTTGATAGGGACACCACATGTGACATGGGAGTTTGTCTTTGATAGGGACTCACATGTGACATGGGACTTTGTCTTTGATAGGGACTCCACATGTGACAGGACTTTGTCTTTGATAGGGACTCCACATGTGACATGGGACTTTGTCTTTGATAGGGACTCCATGTGACATGGGAGTTTGTCTTTGATAGGGACACCACATGTGACATGGGAGTTTGTCTTTGATAGGGACACCACATGTGACATGGGAGTTTATCTTTGATAGGGACACCACACATGAAATGGGAGTTTGTCTTTGATAGGGACACCACACGTGACATGGGAGTTTGTCTTTGATAGGGACACCACACATGAAATGGGGAGTTTGTCTTTGATAGGGACACCACATGTGACATGGGAGTTTGTCTTTGATAGGGACACCACACATGAAATGGGAGTTTGTCTTTGATAGGGACACCACATGTGACATGGGAGTTTGTCTTTGATAGGGACACCACATGTGACATGGGAGTTTGTCTTTGATAGGGACACCACACATGAAATGGGAAGAGAAAAAGAACACACCGGCCAAAAATATGTTGTGAATGACATAGTCGTGATTCGGTCTTCTTCCTTTTAAAAAAAAATGGCTGCTGCCTTGTAAGGGAAAACGTTAGGATATGTATTCATGGCTATCCCATGCACATTTTATGATGGTTATCTTGGTTATCTTGTTTCTGTTTGACTTATTTTGTTTGCGTGCCGGCGGGGCGGGGCACACTATGTGAGTATAGAATATATTCAGCCGGCAAACACTGGTAGATTTATTCAAACCAGAGTTTCTTCATCATGCTTTAAAGACTGTTTATGTACCCATATAACTACACATGTCATTAATGTTTTTCAGTATGCTGGACAAGAAAGTCAAGACATTGATGTCAGACAGACAGGATTACAAGGGCTGGTACTGGGTCAATCGGGAGAAGTCAGTGCTAGAGGCTAATCTGGCTGCAAAGGAGGAGGCTTCAGACGACGGGGAACAGCATAGAGTTTCTTTGTCTTGTATGGTGGGGAGGGGATTTTTCGAGGGTGTGTGTGTGGAGGGGTTGTAATAGTTTATTATTTTCAAAGACCCGTTGTAAACATTTGAAAAGAAAAATATTTTCAGGTTTTATGGCGTTTCAATAAAAATGTCATCCATGAGCCCCGACATCTACATTAGTAGTTCCATAAGTTGTGACTTTGTTTCTTTGAATTGAGCTTTACAGACTTTCTCTCCACCTCACATCTACTTGTGGCTTTGTTAGAAGTTGCCATCAAGGAAGACAGACAATGAGGATGCCGTTGTTGGCCTTGTGAATAATAATAATAAGCCACGTCAAAATGGATGTTCAAGGAAACTGAATAATGATAATAATGTCCTCTTTGCTTGTCTCTTGTGTCAGTTAGGAATAGTTTTGAAAGTGTACAGTGTTTGAATTTCATGTATGCAGTGTATGTTGGTGATATGGAAATCAGAAGTTGTTTGAATTAAAATCACTCTTTACTATTACACATGTTCCTGTGTTTTTGATTGACTTATTACTTGTACATTCATGCATTTATTAAGGTGAGGTAAGATCAAGCTGTATTGGTCCAAAAAGGCACATGCCTTGAGTCTTACTACATGTACATTCTGATTCTGAGTTTTTCATTCTCCTGTTTGTTCATTCGTATAATTCCTTTTCTGATGAAAATGGGCAGTTGTGTTGGGCGCTGCTGGTAAATCCTTGTTCTTTCCTGTCACTCTTTTGACTTATCCTTCTTTCTTGCTGTTTCCTCTTACTTTGGCATGAGAAAATCAACACAATTCTGTTGCATAATATGAGAGGACTTCATGCAACTTCTATATAGAACTGGGGGGGGGGGGGGGGTTCTGAACATGATCTTTATTAGTCTTTAAAATAGACAATTTTAACCACTGCCATTGAATGCAGCATGTCCGGGTGGGTGGGAAGAAAATCCAGGGAGAGAAAATCTGTAAGTCGTCCCATGTAAGTTGTCCAACTGGACTAGGGGATGCGGATTGTGACAATTTCTTCACATTTTCTCTGCCTCTCTCTCTCTCTCTCTCTCTCTCTCTCTCTCTCTCTCTCTCTCTCTCTCTCTCTCTCTCTCTCTCTCTCTCTCTCTCTCTCTCTCTCTCTCCCTCTCTCTCTCTCTCTCTCTCTCTCTCTCTCTCTCTCTCTTTCTCTCTCTCTCTCTCTCTCTCTCTCTCTCTCTCTCTCTCTCTCTCTCTCTCTCTCTCTCTCTCTCTCTCTCTCTCTCTCTTCTCTCTCTCTCTCTATATATATCTCTCTCTCTCTCTCTATCTCTCTATCTTAGTAATAATATTAGTTAATATTCTCTTATTATGTTATGTATCAATATTTTAAGGTCCTAAAGAGTAATCTCTCTCTCTTCTCTCTCTCTCTCTTCAAACTGGTCGAGACTTCTCTCTTCTGGATCTCTTCTCTCTCTTCTCTGAGCTCTTCGTCTCTCTCTCTCTCTTCTCTCTCAGCTCAAGACTCTCGGATAACTTGACGATGAGTTGTATTCCTTCTCTCTCTCTCTAGAGTCTCTCTCGTCTGCAGTGTTGTAAGTTTGTGATTACGATGATACTGGTTCAAACCAAGGTTGAACTAGGTGTTCTTTCACTCATTGAACTCATAGTCGAAGGAAAGACACCTCACCTGGCTTTCCTAACCTTACTCCTTATGAATGAGTGTCTAGCTCTTGGCAGAGAATGGTCGTGTCAAAGTGTTAGTCCCTCCCTCCTGAGAGACAGACATAGAGAGAGAGAGAAAGATATATATATATATATATATATATATATATATATATATATATATTAGTAGTAATAATATATAATATATATATATAGAGAGAATATTTTAAGGTCCTAAAGAGTAATAATAGATCAGAGCTGGGAAAACTGGTCGAGACTTATGGGTTATGGATGACTTGAGTCGGTTTCACGTGGCTTCTCTGTAGGCAGTGACTGATTCAACAGCTAAGAGTAATGTATCGGATTGACGATGAGTTGTACTCTTCGGTTTATTAGTTTCAGTTGGACGTTGCAGTGTAGGCAGTGACCTGGAGTTGGTTAAAACACAAAGTTGAACCAGGTGTTCTTTCACAAATTGAACTCATAGTCGAGAGACCCTTACCTCGTCTCGAATGAGTGTCTAGCTCTTGGCAGAGAATGGTCGTGTCAAAGTGTTCCTATGAGGCTAGACAGACATAGAGGGAGACCATCAATCTCCTACAGGCTCGCTATTAACTACCTAGAGAGAGAAGTCCAGTGGTTGAAGGCCAACGGAGGGTTGGCTCTAGATTTGACAACGTCTCCTATAGGCTCTAGTAAACGTCTCCTATAGGCTCTACTTAGTTTCAATTCTCCTGATAGGCTCTAGTACTGGACGTTTCCTCAGGCTCTAGTACAAATCTTCTACAGGCTCTTCGTTTACAACGTCTCCTATGGCTCTAGTACAACGTCTCCTACAGGCTCTAGTACAACGTCTCCCTATAGGCTCTAGTACAACGCCTACAGGCTCTAATCCACAACTTCTCTACAGGCTCTAGTACAACGTCTCCTATAGGCTCTAGTACAACGTCTCCTACAGGCTCTAGTA
>JAXRKP010000823.1:130000-132500 GCA_037039925.1 Doris montereyensis | reverse complement strand
TGCTACTACTACTACTACTACTGCTGCTACTGCTACTGCTACTACTACCAGCACTACTGCTGCTACTACTACTACTACTGCTACTGCTGCTACTACTGCTGCTGCTACTGCTGCTACTACTGCTACTGCTGCTACTACTGCTGCTGCTGCTACTACTACTACTACTACTACTACTACTACTGCTACTACTACTACTACTACTACTACATGTACTACTACTACGGTAGTGACCGCCTAAATGCCCACCGCTTTATGTCCATTTAGCCTAAATGCCCGCAATATCAGTGAAACTGATTTTTTTTTGTATATAAATTGTTCCTCCAGTTTCAAAACCAAGACTTTCGCCTAAACGTCCGGTCTCAACGGCAACTGCAGGTATCATTTTACCCAAATTAGCATAAAATACGTCGTTAATTGATTACAAATTCTTTATTTTTTTATCATGAATAATGTAATGGCTCAACTATGGAATGCTCAAACTATAGAGAGATATCACTACTTAGCGTTCCAGGAGAAGTATATGCCAGGATATTGGAAATGAGATTAAGGAAAGAGGTAGAGGATCAGATTGAAGAGCATCAAAGTGGATTTAGATTAGGAAGAAGTGCACACGACCACATATTTACAATTAAGACAAATAATAGAAAAATTCCTTGAGAGAAACATTGACTTGCACTTGTGTATTATTGACCCAGAAAAGGCATTTGACATTGTGAGGAGGGATGAACTATGACATTCCTTAAAAGAACACAATGTAGAGCAAAAATTTAATAGAAGCCATTACAAGTTTTTACAAGAAACCAACATGTGCAGTGAGAGTAGCTGGAAACATATCTGCAGAATTTGATGTTGATATAGGAGTAAGACAGGGTTGTATCCTAAGTCCTCTTTTGTTTATCACATTTATGGTTTCAGCCACAAAGGCATCCTCAAAAATGAAGAAATTGAATGTAGGTATGTGGAAGCTCAAATCAGTAAATGTATCAATGCTTTCAATTGCCGATGATTTAGTTCTGTTTGGAAAATCAGAAAGTGACCTTCAGTCGAATATCAACATTATGAACAATGAACTAAATAAAAGAGGAATGAGAGTAAATGCAAAGAAAACCAAAACAATGCTGGTACTAGGGAAGCTAAAACACAAAATCTTAAACTGGGCAGGGAGAATTTAGAACAAGTTCAAAGCTACAATTACCTAGGAGTAATGATTAACTCAGAGGGAAAACTAAGAGAAGCAATCAGCCAGAGAATCCAAAAGGCAAGTGCAATATATAACCATCTAGGAAAGGCAATTGTAGGTAAGCAAGAATTGTCAACAGAAACCAAAATGGCAATATACAATACAGTTTATTGTCCTACTTTCCTCTATGGCAGCGAACCCTGGACCTTAGACAGTAGAGAATGCAGTAGAGTACAGGCAGCTGAAATAAAAAATCTAAGAAGAGTAGTAGGAAAAACCAAAAGAGACAAAATCAGAAATACGACAATAAGAGATCAAACCAAAGCAGATGGCATAAAAACTAAGATAGAAACAAATCAATTGAGATGGTTTGGGCATGTAAACAGAATGAATGACAATAGAATAGCTAAATCAGTATAGAGTGCTAAAGCCCAAGGTAAAAGACATGCAAGGTATAAAAGAGGCATTGAAACATAGAAATTTAACTTTTTTGGAAGGAAGAGAAAATGCCAGGACAGAACATCCTGGAGAAAGATCATCTCATGGCATTTGAACCCATACACCGAAAGGTAGAATGGAACTGATAAAGAAAGAAAGAAAGAAAGAAAGTATAATGTAATTCCCTCGCTAATAGGGCTAGGGATGTTATGCCAGTCAACAATGGGCCATGCATTGTAACCACCCTTCATTACCTATCCATTGTAATGTAATTTGAGATGACCAGTCTACTCTTCATAACTCCACCCACTGTACAGCACAGCCTTTGTTCCACTGGATCCCTGGTTTGTCACTGGGCAATTAGAATTGAAGTCTTTCCAGACTCTGCCCACGGCTCTTTCTTGATGTGGAATCACCTGGCGTTTTCAATCCAAGAAAAGCGCAGCTTGTTGCTCACATCGCTTCCACTCCAGCCAGAAAGCCTCTGTCGTCATGGAACGTAAAGCCAGCACTGGACACGTGACCATATGATTATGATTGACACCCTATCGTCTATCTAAATCGCTGTACAGCTAGCAGTAGCATTATGTCTTAGTCACGGCGTTAGCGGGAAAGGTTACGCATTTATCGGTCATGTTATGTAATAACACCACGGAGCGCGCATCTTGTAGCCCTGGTGGTCTCCACCCAGGCAACCTGTCCTGTCATTGAACGTGAAGGGAAGGTAAGACTGGCTCTGACCGGATGGTTGACATCTGGTCCTTCCGTCACTAAACAAGCCACTGTGTAGAGCAGGCTATAGTCATGGCTTTAGCGGGGAGAGTTACGCGTTTACCGTTATACATGTATAATAAAAAGGGATTTTTTGGCAGATAGATGAGA
>JAXRKP010000823.1:107500-125000 GCA_037039925.1 Doris montereyensis | reverse complement strand
TTGGCATTATGTACGCCCAGCACGCTTCTAGATAGACATGAGAATTACATATATATACATCAATAATTGCGCTTCCAAGGTAGAAATGAAAACAACGATACATGTACGTCCAGCACGCTTCTAGGGTAGACATGAAGATGATATAGATGTACGTCCATTGCGCTTGTAGGGTAGAAATGAAAAATGACATATATGTACGTCCAACGCACTTCTCGGGTAGAAAATGAAAATGATGTACGTGTACGTCTAAAGATGCTTCTAGGGTAGACACGAAAATGACTTACATGTATGCTCAAGTGCAATTTCTAGGCTAGACCTGAAAAATGACATAAATGTACCTACAGCGCGCTCCTCTAGGGTAGACATGAAAATGGCATAAATGAACGTGTAGTGCGCTTCTCGTGTAGACATAAAAAATGACATAGATGTACGTCCAGCGCGCTTCTAAGGTAGGAATAAAAATCACGTACATGTATGTCCATAGCACTTCTAGGGTAGACAAGAAAATGACGTACATTTATGTTCAGCATGCTTTTAGGTAGATATGAAAATTACAAACATGTACGCCCAGCGTGTTTTCTATGGTAGACATGAAAATGACATACATGTATGTTTAGCTCTCGCTTCTAGGTAGAAATGAAAATGACGTACATGTCCGTCCAGTATGCTTCTAGTTTAGAAATGAAAATGACGCATGTATGTTCAACGCCCTTCTAGGGTAGAAAATGACAATGACATACATGTATGTCAATCGTGTTTCTAGACTAGACACGAATATGACGGTAGATGTATGTCAGTGCGTTTTTAGAGTACACGCCAAGAAAATAACATACATGTAAATAACATACATGTATGTCCAGCACGCCTCTAGGGTAGAAATGAAAATGACATACATGTACGTCAGTATGCCTCTAGGGTAGAATGAAAATGACATACATGTACGTCCAGTATGCTTCTAGTTTAGAAATGAAAATGACATACATGTACGTCAGTATGCTTCTAGTTTAGAAATGGAAAATGACATACATGTACGTCAGTATGCTTCTAGTTTAGAATGAAATGACATACATGTACGTCAGTATGCTTCTAGTTTAGAAAGTAGTAACATACATGTACGTCAGCTTCTAGTTTAGAAATGAAAATGACATACATGTACGTCCAGTATGCTTCTAGTTTAGAATGAAAATGACATACATGTACGTCCAGTATGCTTCTAGTTTAGAAATGGAAAATGACATGTATGCATGTCCAGTATGCTTCTAGTTTAGAATGAAAATGACATACATGTACGTCCAGTACGCCTCTAGGTAGAAATGAAAATGACATACATGTACGTCCAGTATGCTTAGTCTAGTTTAGGAATGAAAATGACATACATGTACGTCCAGCATGCTTCTAAGGGAAGAAATGAAAATGACATCCAGCATGTTCTCTATGAAAGGAAAATGACACAGCGTGCTTCTAGAGTAGACATGAAATGACATACATGTACGTCAGCATGCTTCTCTAGTTTAGACATGAAAATGACATAAATGTACGTCCAGCATGCTTCTAGGGTAGACATGAAAGTAGGTAAAGTACGTTCCAGCGCACTTTTTCTAGAAATGAGAATGACGACATGAAAGTAGAGTAGACATGAAAATCACATACATGTACTCGCAGCGCACTTCTAGGGTAGAAATGAAAATGACATACATGTACGTCAACATGCTTCTCTAGTCTAGACATGAAAATGACACAAATGTACGTCCAGCGCTCTTTAGGGTAGACATGAAAGTAGCATACCCTGAAAAAATGACATAAATGTTCTTCCAGCTCGCTTCATTTTGAGAAATGAGCGCTGGACATACATGTACGTCATATTCATGTCTTCCCTAGAATCATGCCGGACATACATGTATGTGATTTTCATTTCTACCATGGAACAGCCAGGGATGGACGTCCCTGTACGTCATTTTATAACCACTGATGTGACCATGTAGTTGCCCTTGTGCACCATCCCCGATGTGACTATCACCTGGGATGTTGCTTGTGCATATACCCTGGATGTGACATATACTTGCCCTTGTGCACCATACTTACTATCAACTATCCGGGATGTGACATATACTTGCCCTTGTAATCTGTGCTTGTTATCACCCACGATGTGCCATGTACTTGTGCACCATACCTATCACCCGGGATGTGACATGTACTTGCCCTTGTAATCTGTGCTTGTTATCACCCACGATGTGCCATGTACTTGTCCTTGTGCACTGTGCTTGTTATCACCCAGGATGTGCCATTGCCCTGTGCACTATGCTTGTTATCACCAGGATGTGATGTACTTGCCCTTGTGCACCATACTTATTATAACCCGGTATGTGACATGTATTTGCCCTTGTGCACCGTACTTAATATGACCCGTAATGGGGACATGACACCGCACTATACATGCCCTTGTGCACCGTACTTAATATGAACCGGGATGTGACATATACTTGTGCACCATTACTTACTATCACCCGGGATGTGACATATACCCCTTGTGCACTATTTAATATGACCCGTAATGTGACATATACATGCCCTTGTGCACCATACTTAATATGAACCGTAATGTGACATATACAGGCCCTTGTGCACCGTACTTAATATGACCCGTAATGTGACATATACTTGCCCTTGTGCACCGTACTTAATATGACCCGTAATGTGACATGTACTTGCCCTGTGCACCATACTTAATATGACCCGTAATGTGACATATACTTGCCCTTGTGCACCGTACTAATATGACCCGGGATGTGACATGTACTTGCCCTTGTGCACCGTACTTACTATGACCCGGGATGTGACATGTACTTGCCCTTGTGCACCGTACTTGTTATGACCCGGATGTGACATGTACTTGCCCTTGTGCACCATATTTGTATGACCCGGGATGTGACATGTATTTGCCCTTGTGCACCGTACTTAATATGACCTGGGATGTGACATATACTTGCCCTGTGCCTGTGCTTAATATGACCCGGAATGTGACATGTACTTTGCCCTTGTGCACCGTACTTAATATGACCCGATGTGACATGTACTTGCCCTTGTGCACCGTACTTAATATGACCCGGGATGTGACATATACTTACCCTTGTGCACTGTGCTTGTTATCACCCGGATGTGACATTACTTGCCCTTGTGCACTGTGACCACGGGATGTGACATGTACTTACCCTTGTGCACTGTGCTTGTTATCACCCGGGATGTGACATATACTTTGTGCACTGTGCTTGTTATCACCGTGGTTAATATTGACCCGATGTGACATATACTTGCCCTTGTGCACTGTGCTTAATATGACCCGTAATGTGACATGTACTTGCCCTTGTGCACCGCACTTACTATTACTATCGCTATCACTATGTGATTACTTGCCCTTGTGCACCATCCATCACCCGGATGTGACATGTACTGCCCTTGTGCACCGTACTAGGGCCCGTGCTCGGAGGTAGCAACGACACAGACTTATTATGCCCTCCTTCAATATGCCAGAGGTGCCATGGCTGTTACATGTACTTCACCTGGCCTTCCTGCTCCACCCGTAATGTGACTCTCTTTCGGCTCACTGCTGGACCGGCTACTTGCACCATACTTACTGGACCCGTCATCAAGATGTCCACTGGCAATCGTACTAGACCTTGGGTCTGGTGGTCAGCTTGTTATCATCCAGGGATGCGACATGCTGCCCGTGACGCAGGCCAGGATGTGATATTAGCCCTTGTGCACTGTGCAACGAGATGTACTGCACTTTTGTAATCTGTGCTTGTTATCTCCGATAGTCATTATTTTGCACATTGTTATCAGGTATGTATATGCCCTGTCACCATCACCATTACTATCATCACTAATTATCCATCATCCAGGCGTCATCATCCTCTCATCAGCAACATCAGACGGCCCTCCTTCAATGGCCAGGAGGGCATTTATCTTATCATTATCATTATCATCATATCTGGGCGGCTACTGCACTCACTGGACATCATCAAGATGTCCACTCAACGTCATTATCCTCATCATTATCATCACGATCATCACCATCATCTTTTTATCATCGTTAGTTTCTCCGATAGTCATTATTTTGCATTAGGGTATGAACTGTCATCATCACCATCATCATTATCATCATCCTCATCATCATCATCATCATCATCATCATCATCATCATCAGAAAATAATCAGGTTGATTTCATTATCATCATATCATCAACCATCATCACCATAAGGTGCATTATCCTCATCATTATTGTTTTGAATTACCATCATCATCATTGATCAGCATTATCTTATTCTGAACTTCAAATCATACATGTACATCAGATTAACATCATCATCATCATCATTGATCTACGGACGTTTAATAAGAAAATAATGGTAGGTTGATTTCAGTTTTAACTGATTATAAATGATTTACAAAATGGGGTGCAGAAACCACAGAGATTTACAAACCCATGGGGAACAGAAGCACACACTTATTCTGATCAAATTGATACAAACCGAACAAGTTAGCTGTGTAATTAGAAACCAACAAAAACGATTTACAAAACCCTGGGGAACAGAAAACACAAACGATTTACAAACCCCTGGGAACAGAAACCACAAAATGATTTAACGATATACAAACCCATGGGGAACAGAAACCACAAATGATTTACAAACCCCTGGGGAACAGAAACCACAAATGATTTACAAACCCTGGGGAACAGAAACCACAAACGATTTACAAACCCATGGGGAACAGGAACAGATTTAAAAACCCTGGGGAACAAACGATTTACAAAACCCTGGGGAACAGAAACCACAAACCACAAACGATTTACAAACCCCTGGGGAACAGAAAACCATTTACCCCTGGCAAAAAACCAACCACACCAGGTATTAAATATTTCCGTCAATCCATAATTAGCAGTATTTTTAAGATAATGTTTTAAAACAAAGATTGCTTACAATGTTTGAGGGCAATTGTACAAATTGCAAAACTGATTTTTCACCGTTAAAATTTTTCCAAGACTTTCCACGCAATTATTTTTACGTAAGACATGTCATGTCGACTGTGATTGCCAGAACTGGCGGTTATTAGCACGCTTGTTGATTGGTTGAAGTAAAGAAAAGTGAGTTCTATACTCAGTGTTGAGCGAAGGGTAACTAGGACAAGAGTCATGATTTTGTTTTAGACATAAGGTGTTATTGGTAGTTTGACATTGTGGTGTTATGTTTTGACATTGTGGTGTTATGTGGTAGTTTGACGTTGTGGTGTTATGTGGTAGTTTGACATTGTGGTGTTATGTGGTAGTTTGACGTTGCGGTTTTATGTGGTAGTTTGATGTGGGTGTAGTTTTGACATTGCGGTTTTATATGGTAGTTTGACACTGTGGTGTTATGTGGTAGTTTGACATTGCAGTGTATATGGTAGTTTGACATTGCGGTTTTATTTGGTAGTTTGACATTGCGGTTTTATATGGTAGTTTGACATTGTGGTGTTATGTGGTAGTTTGACATTGTGGTGTTATGTGGTAGTTTGACATTGCGGTTTTATATGGTAGTTTGACGTTGTGGTGTTATGTGATAGTTTGACATTGTGGTGTTATGTGGTAGTTTGACATTGTGGTTTTATATGGTAGTTTGACATTGCAGTGTATATGGTAGTTTGACGTTGCAGTGTATTTGGTAGTTTGACATTGCAGTGTATATGGTAGTTGACATTGCAGTGTATATGGTAGTTTGACATTGCAGTGTATTTGGTAGTTTGACGTTGCAGTGTATATGGTAGTTTGACATTGCAGTGTATATGGTAGTTTGACATTGCAGTGTATTTGGTAGTTTGACATTACAGTGTATATGGTAGTTTAACATTGCAGTGTATATGGTAGTTTGACATTGCAGTGTATATGGTAGTTTGACGTTGCAGTGTATTTGGTAGTTTGACATTGCAGTGTATTGCAGTGTATATGGTAGTTTGACATTGCAGTAGTTTATTGCAGTGGTAGTTTGACATTGCAGTTTATATGGTAGTTTGACATTGCAGTGTATATGGTAGTTTAACATTGCAGTTTTATTTGGTAGTTTGACATTGCAGTGTTATATGGTAGTTTAACATTGCAGTTTTATATGGTAGTTTGACATTGCAGTGTATTTGGTAGTTTGACATTGCAGTGTATATGGTGGTTTAACATTACAGTGTTATATGGTAGTTTGACATTGCGGTTTATTTGGTAGTTTGACATTGCAGTGTATTTGGTAGTTTGACATTGCAGTGTATATGGTAGTTTGACATTGCAGTGTATATGGTAGTTTGACATTGCAGTGTAGGTTTTGACATTGCAGTGTATTTGGTAGTTTAACATTGCAGTGTATTTGGTAGTTTAACATTATGGTCTTATGTGGTAGTTTGACATTGCAGTGTATTTGGTAGGTTAACATTGTGAGTGTATGTGGTAGTTTAACATTGCAGTGTATTTGGTAGGTTTGACATTGTGGTCTTATGTGGTAGTTTGACATTGCAGTGTATTTGGTAGTTTGACATTGCGGTTTAGTTTGGTTGCAGTGTATTTTGACATTTGACATTGTGTATATGGTAGTTTGACATTGCAGTGTATTTGGTAGTTTGACATTGTGGTCTTATGTGGTAGTTTGACATTGCAGTGTATTTGGTAATTTGACATTGTGGTCTTATGTGGTTTTGACATTGTGGTTTTATTGTGGTAGTTTGACATTGCAGTGTATATGGTAGTTTGACATTGCAGTGTATATGGTAGTTTGGCATTGCAGTGTATATGGTAGTTTGACATTGTGGTGTTATGGTAGTTTGACTTTGCAGTGTATATGGTAGTTTGACATTGCGGTTTTATTTGGTAGTTTGACATTGCAGTGTATATGGTAGTTTGACATTGCAGTGTATATGGTAGTTTGACATTGCAGTGTATATGGTAGTTTAACATTGCAGTGTATATGGTAGTTTGACATTGCGGTTTTATTTGGTAGTTTGACATTGCGGTTTTATTTGGTAGTTTGACATTGCGGTTTTATTTGGTAGTTTGACATTGCAGTGTACATGGTAGTTTGACATTGCAGTGTATATGGTAGTTTGACATTGCGGTTTTATTTGGTAGTTTGACATTGCATTTTATTTGATAGTTTGACATTGCAGTGTATATGGTAGTTTTACATTGCAGTGTATTTGGTAGTTTGACATTGCAGTGTATATGGTAGTTTGACATTGCAGTGTATATGGTAGTTTGACATTGCAGTGTATATGGTAGTTTGACATTGCAGTGTATTTGTAGTTTGACATTGCAGTTTTATTTGTAGTTTGACATTGCAGTGTATATGGTAGTTTGACATTGCAGTGTTTGTAGTTTGACATTGCAGTGTATGGTAGTTTGACACTGCAGTGTATATGGTAGTTTGACATTGCGGTTTTATTTGGTAGTTTGACATTGTTTATGGTAGTTTGACATTGCGGTTTTATTTGGTAGTTTGACATTGTAGTGTATTTGGTAATTTGACATTGCGGTTTTATTTAGTAGTTTGACATTGCAGTGTATATGGTAGTTTGACTTTGCGGTTTTATTTAGTAATTTGACATTGCGGTGTATATTATTATGGTAGTTTGACATTGCGGTTTTATTTTGTAATTTGACATTGCGGTGTATATTATTATGGTAGTTTGACATTGCTTTCCACGCTGCCTTTACTTTCACCGAGTCTGAATAGATCTAGCTACCCATTTGGCGGCTTGGCCGACAGGAGGACCAGACATTTGCTATTGGCCGGACTGGGAATCGTACTCGGCCTCCTGCGTGCTAGACAGACCCTCTACCGACTGAACTACCGGCGTCATGATTGACTTAAGACCGTGGGCCAATTAGCAATGTCCCCACGCCCCTTTGGGCCAGATCGTTCCGCTCCATTGAACTTAAATCGTTCAGTGAGCAGGGCTTGCAAAGGGGAGGGGCTTCAGTGGGTGTTGGCCTGCCTAGTGCACCGAAGCGAATGAGTACATCAGAGTGAAAGTGATTTTAATTTGATTTGATTTACCCAAATCCACAACTAAGGTGATCTCGGGTGTTTTTATTAAGGTATTTAAATTTTGCCCGGACTGCCCTGTAAACAGCCAAGGGATCATTAACGTGCACAGAGTGTTATGATCTGCACATGTGACCTTCTTTTTATCGTCCGTTTCCGATGGGACTAGGCGTCAATCCGCCTACCTGGACTAAGGGGAGGGGGGAAAGGGCAGGCGTAAATTCTGCTAAACAATGGAGAACAATTTTCAACACTTGGTGGGGCTAGAACCCACTACCTTTTAGTTGAGAGGCCGACATCTTGCCTCTGGACTACCAAGTCCTCCCCCCCGCCAGAATGAAAATGAAATGCATCAATGTGACAAAACTGTCCACTCAGGAGTGGCAGGGCTCTGGGGGGGGGGGGACATATTGTTTCGTTTTTCGTTTTATTGAGGCGAAATGTTGTGGTCATAGTGACCGACCACTGCTACAAGCAATCCCACTCCTCCCACCCCTCCCACCCCTCCCACCCTCTCCCTCCCCCTCCCCAGAATCAACCATTCGCAGGGAATGGACACCCATAGCTGGTGATAGTTGTAGGCTACCCGGCTGACAACTGTGAAGAATTTAACTAGAAAAAAACAAATGTATGGATGAATGAAAATGTGACTAAATGAGTGGACACATGAAAGGGGGAATGCATACATATACATATATAGATAAAATGAAAACAATTGTAAATAAATGAAAAACAAATGTAAATAAATGAAAAATATAAAAAAATACAACTGAATGATTAAATCAAACAATAAAAGGAAGCAGCGACAAATGAATGAATGAATGACTGGATAGATCGGTGGATGGATTGGTGAATGGATGGATTGATGTATGGGTGGATTGATGAATTGATGGATTGATGGATGGATGGATGGATGGATGAATGAATGGATAACGAACGAACGGTGAAACCATGAATGGATGAATGGGAGAATGAATGAATGAATGAATGAACGAATGAATGAATGAATGAATGAATGAATGAAAATGAATGAATGAATGAATGAATGAATGAATGAATGAATGAATGAATGAATGAATGAATGATGAATGAATGAATGGAATGAATGAAAATATATATATTAATTTCTTTTGGAAGATATAGGTTATGAATCCTGGTGTTGTTGTACGCAATGTGAATTCGAGTTATTTCTTTCGTCCCCTTTCCTCCCACCCCCTCAGCTTGTCATTTTTCTTACTTTCTTTCTGTCTTTTTTCTGTCTTTTTCCGTCAAAACCATCGATCGTAAATATCATGGGGACTCTCTCATTCACTGCGAGCGGTAGATGCCAAGTATTAGATGGTTTTCTTGACAATCCATCGACCTAAAGCATGATGACGTGTTTTAAATTTGTTCTAAACGTATTTTGTTGTTGGGGTTGTTGTTGTTGTTCATGTTGTTTTTGTATTTTTGCTGAGATCAGTAAATTAATTTCATTGAAATCTTCAACAGTAACTGGCTGTGTGGCCATTCCTATACAATGTATTTGTCATGATTATTTCTCTAGCTAACTAGAGGTCTCCGTAGTCCAGAGCAAGGTGTCAGCTACTCCAACTAAAAGGTAGTGGGTTCGAACCTCGCCATCGGTTGGAAACATTTTCGATTTTATTTTCGAGAAAATTCCTCCCTCTCTCTCTCTCCCTCCCCCTCTCCTACCTCCTGGTCCAGGTAGGTGGATCAACTATATATATATATATATATATATATATATATATATATATATATATATATATATATATATATATATATATATATCGATATATATATATATATATATATATGTATGGTCCAATCGGAGAAAGGACGATAACAAGAAGGCCGCGCGTCCAGATCACAGCACTCTATGCGCACGTTAAGGCTTCCTTGTTGTTTACAGGGCAGTCCGAGCAACAACAAAAAACACACACATAAAAATATAAATTCTACCAAAACCTGGAGATCACCTCAGTTGTGAATGTGAGTAAATCAAAATTAAAAAATAACAAATCTCTCGCTAATAACGACGTATCGTTGTCTGTACACTTTGTAAGCGCACCGTGAACTCCAAGCTTTCTTCTAATCGTTACGGTGGTTTTCTTTTTTTTGCTTTTCCTAACTGTTCGTGTTACTATTATTCTGTCAGTTGTATTTGTCTCCTCTTTGTTCTATGGGGCTTTCATATTATCTTATGTCATTACCTTCAATGTAGTAAATAGATAGCGATATTATTTCCCTTTCTCCTCACCGACAGTGGTGTTCATTGTGGTCTTCGGCATGGCTACCGGAAGTGTTCTCTTTGCGCTGTTCGCCTTGCAAGTCTACTGTCTGGCGCTGTGCAATGGCAGCTGCGTCAACGGAACATGGGGCCGGCCTTGTCCTGCTTCTCCATGTTTATAGGTTTGGTTTCTTGTCTTGTTTGTCTCCACTGGGATTGATCCCGTTGACCTTATTGACCCTGCTGACTCCGTTGACCTAAACTCCGGGCAATGGACAGGTAAGCACCTGTACGGGGAGTAGATGGATCCCGCCCTCCATTGCAGGCCGGTCTTGACCTGGAGTTCTGCAGAAAATAACTTGCTGCTCTGCAGGTTGGTCTTGGACGGTCTTAATTGCCTTGCAGGTTGGTCTTGATTGACTAAAGGCTAAGGAAGTCAACCCTGACAGAAAATATCAAGACCCGGTAGGGAACCTCATGGTGGCAGCCCCACCATCTACCTAGGGTACATTGGGCTAATCCCTGCTTATCCAAAACAACCTGATTCAAAGTAATGTATACAATGATATACCCGGCTTGAACTTTCAAAGATGACTCTGGGAAAGAACACAGACTGTAATTTTGAACATGGAATGTTCAGGCGATTAATGGAAAGGAGTTAGAATTAGCTGAAGAAATGGAAAAATTTCAAAGTAGACATTTTGGCTATTACAGAAACAAAAGAAAAAGGACAAGGAATAGAAAATGTAGGACCAAATTATACTTTTCATCTTCTCAGGAGTAGATGTTAAAGATAGAGCTAGAGCAGGAGTAGGCCTCCTAATGCATAAAAGGGCAAGAAATGCTACTAGAAAGTTGAAATTTGTACACCCACAGCTATTAGAGGTAAAAATTAAAAACCAAAGGAAGAGAAATTAAATTATTAATAGCTTATGGACCAAACAAAGATGCCACAAAGAAGAAAAAGATATCTTCGAAATGATTTACAAACAGCTGCAGAGAATATCTAAACCCAAACAGGAATTAATGGTTTTAGGAGATTTAAATGCTAGAGTAGGCAACAATGTAGAAACATCAGAGGAGTAATAGGTAAAGAAGGAGAGACAACAACTTCTCCAAATGGAGAGAAACTAATAGATTTTTGCCGAAAGAATAACATGAAAATAACTAACACATTTTTTTCTCATAAAGATATCCACAAATATACAAGAGTAAATGAAGACAGATGTGAAAAAGTCAATCATAGACTACATAATAGTTAGCAGCTCCCCTTTTACAGTACAATGGATGCTAGAGAGAGAGCTGAAATATTTAGTGATCATCACCTAGTGATAGCCAAAATGAGATTGTTAACTGAAGAAAACAAAAGAAAAGGAAAGAGAAGAAAGCTACTAACTCAAAATAGAAGAACTAAATAAACCAATAGTAAAACAGATGTACCAATCTAGGATAAAAAAGATATATCAGTGAATGAACTGAAGGAAAGCACAATAGAAGAAAAGTGGCAAAAAAAGAAACACCTATCAGTTGTACTGAAGAGGTCTGTGTAGAAACAAATTAAAGAAGATGGGAAAAGGACAGCTTGGTGGAATGTAAATGTCAAGACTAAGATCAAAGAAAAGAAGGATGCCTGGAAGAAATATTTGCAAACAAAGAGACCAGAGGATAGGATAGATTACGTGAGTAAAAGAACTATCGCCAAAGAGGAACAATGGGAAGAGTTTGGACAAAGACTTCAAGAAAGCTATCAAGGAAATCAAAAGCTGTTTTGGGGGCAATGAAGAGCATGAGAAAGACCAAAGCATGCCCAATACGACAAATTAAGAACGCCAAAGGAGAAATAATGAAAGAAGACAGTGAAATCATGGAAACGTGGAGAAAGTATTTTCAACAATTACATAATCCCTCCAGAACATATGAAAAAAGGAGTAAAGATCAATTAGTAAGAGTAACAAGTAATCGAGATGATACAGCTAAAGATGTAGATATCTCAATGGAAGAACTTCAAACAGTTATAAGAAAAGTGAAATTAGGAAAAGCCCCAAGAGCAGATCAAGTTTATCCATAAATGATTAAAAACCAAGGGAGAGAGGCAAAACTATTACATGCAATATGTCAACAAGCATGGAAGTCCAAACAGATGCAGACGACTGGAATAAGGAAACGGTAGTACTAATACATAAGAAAGGATCAACTATGGAATACTCAAACTAAAGAGGGATATCTACTTAGTGTAAGAAAAAGTGTAAGCCAGATTCCGGAAATGAGACTAGGGAAAAGAGTAAAGGATCAGATTGAAGAACACCAGGGTGATTTAGACCAGGAAGAAGTGTACAAGATCGCATATTTACAATTAGACAAAATAATAGAAACATTCCTTGAGAGAAACATTGATGTGTAATAGTGTGATGTATAATAGTGTGATGTAAGAAATAATAGTGTGATGTAAGAAATAATAGTGTGATGTAAGAAATAATAGTGTGATGTAAGAAGTACTAGTTGATGTAAGAATTAATAGTGGATGTAAGAAATAATAGTGTGATGTAAGAAATAATAGTGTGATGTAAGATGTATGGTTGATCCTCAACTTTGCTAGGGAAGGTTGGTGACAACTTTATTTTTAGCCACACTTTGGGTCACTCAGTAAAATCGTCCCACAGTAGTTGTAAGTGGTACGTGCAGTCAATGGTACATGCAGTAAGTGGTACATGTATAAGTGGTACACATTAAGGGTACATGTAGTAAGTGGTACATGCAGTAAGTGGTACATGTAAGTGGTACATGCATTAAGTGGTACATGCAGTAAGTGGTACATGTAGTAAGTGATACATGTAGTAAGTGATACATGCAGTAAGTGGTACATGTAGTAAGTGGTACATGTAGTAAGTGGTACATGTAGTAAGTGGTACATGCAGTAAGTGGTACATGTAGTGTGGTACATGTAGTAAGTGGTACATGTAGTAAGTGGTACATGTAGTAAGTGGTACATGTAGTAAGTGGTACATGTAGTAAGTGGTACTTGTAGTGCAGTAAGTGGTACATGCAGTCAGTAAGTGGTACATGCAGTGTGGTAGCAGTAAGTGGTACATGCAGTAAGTGATACATGCAGTAAGTGATACATGTAGTAAGTGATACATGCAGTAAGTGATACATGTAGTAAGTGATACATGTAGTAAGTGATACATGTAGTAAGTGATACATGTAGTAAGTGATACATGCAGTAAGTGATACATGTAGTAAGTGATACATGTAGTAAGTAGAAGTCAAGTTTCTCCAAGGTAGTTTCGGTTTCTATAGCGTGAAAGAAATGGCAAACAGGAGGGGAGTGTCATCGCCACGCTTTGACAGGAGACTCGTATATCGCAGGTTTTCTCACCGAGTTGTTGCTGGTACTCATGTGCACCTTGGTAGACTAAGGAAATGCGTGTTATGTGTCAGGTCCGTGAAACACAAGATCAGATCTAACGATGCTAGGATTTGAACCCAAGACGTCCTGATTCATTGTTAGCCAGTCTAACCAAGAGGCTTCCTAAGCCAATAGAGTTACAGTAGTGATTTGTTTTCTTCGTTATTTTTTGTTTGTTGTGTTTGTTTGTTTTTTTTGTTCGTTTAATTACGTTTATTTCTTTCTGGTTTTTCCCCTTCTTTTCTCCAATTATCTCCACCCTTTCATCCAAACCTCTCTCTCCGACCTTCACCTCGACTCCTTCCTCCCTCCCTCCTTCCCCCGAACCAGCCTTCTCTGTGGGAGGAACACTCGGCCTGTATCAAATCGACCTGCAAGAAGAGGAAAAACCTGACGTCGTGAGCACCAAGATCGGCTGGTCTAGGTACGCTGTGATTGGCTCCGCCGGGGATTTCTCTTGGGGGCGTGGCTTAGCGTGGCCGACTTCGTCCGACGTCATCGTCTTCGAAGACAGGAAGCCCAGAATAAGGCGGAGGCTAAATCGAGGCTGATCACGGTATCCGAGCAAGTGCGGCAACAAGATCATAGAACTGGAGACCAGCGCCCGTTGCCACCAGGGCAAGGCAGACCAACGGGCCCGCCCTCCAATGTTAAGGGGCCACGGCGGCCGTTACTACAGCCTCTGACCACAGACCCGCCAGAATGGCTTCCACGGTCCAGAGCACCATGCGAGCAATGGCGGTTGAGAGAAACGCCAGGTCCGATAAGCAGCGGAGAAACAGTGAGCAGCCGACGCCAGGGGACAGAGTCAACCCACATCACATCGGGGAGGTTCAGGTGCATAACCGTTGATGAAAGAGCAAAGGTCAAAGATGCTAGTTCAACGAATAGAGGTGAAAGAAACCTCGGTGACGGTAAAGCCACGAATGAATAACGTGTTGAGTAAGGACGAGGCAATGGCCGAGGCAGCCAAGAAGTACAAGTTGACAAAATCTTCTCACGTTGAATCTATTGATGACAGGAAATCCACTCTCACTAGTGTGGAAGAAGAGAAATGCACTTCTGGAGCCGGACGAAGGGTAACTGACTTGGGAAATAGAAAGAAGTCTTTGAACGTCTCAGAAAACTTGCCTACAGTCTCCGAACAAGACAAACAAACGGGGAGTAAACGACATAGAGAGTCAATATCAGTAGTAACGAGGCCAAAAATTGTAAAGGATCTACTGGATGAGCAGCAGAGAACAGTAAGAGAGGAAGATGAATATGATGACGACATAAAAGAACAAGGAGACCCTCGAGATGAGCTTGGACTACTGAAAGTGACGGGCACGAGAAATAGCGACAGCCGTAGAGCGTCAACCGTGGAAGAGGCTTTGATGAGCGTCAGGTCGATGCTAGCATCCATCAAAGACGCCAACACTAGCACCAAAAGCAGAGCCGCTTCCAAAGGGAAATCTTCCCACTGCGGTGTCTTTGACTTCCAGCGTGGATTCCGTCACTGTCATGACGCCGATCAAACAGAGACTTCCCTCCATTGACGAGATCTTGTCCGACCGGGACAAAGCGAGGCAGAGAAAGAGACTTGAAAAACTTAAATCTGAAAGTAGGAGCACAAGCTTAGATTCGAAATCCGTCACGGAGAAAAACGGCAAGGCGATGGACAAGGTCGGCAAAGTTATTGCACAAAGATCTGCTGACGGTAACGGCGAAGAAATATCTGGAAATACAACCTTTGACAAGGGAAACAATTCAGGGGAGGCCATGCCGGTTAAGACAGTTGATGTTAATTCCAGACGCTAGCAAAGACGAAAAGCGTGGCGAGAATTCGAAGGCAGATGAGGAGAAAGATCGAAAGCAACGCTCAGGTCAGTTGGTGAGTAACCAGTGTCTGTCAGAGGAGCAAATCAAGCGTAACCAGATCGTAGAGGCGATTGGCTAATGCAAGGCGAGACAAGAAGAAAAGGAGAATAACACAGTAGCAATCAGGAGTTGTCAGTCTGTCATTGGTGGTGGTGGGGGAGAGGGGAGGGGCAGAGGACTTTGGGAATGTGTGGACATTTGCGGCAATAGCTACTTTCTTAATGTTAGTATTACCAGTACGCTGCAAGAGTGCAATGGGGCCGATTTCGATAAACTACGCTATCTTGGGCTTTCAATTTCAGAGGTAGCCTGGTGTCTGCGACATAAAGAAAATATACAGGAAACTCATCATTTCATCAAAAGGCTAACACACACACACACACACACACACACACACACAGATACATATTGACGGATTAGTTTTGAAAGCATAACTGAAACATGGAGCTGCATGTAAGAGATTAGAATAGCATTGGGTAAAGTTGGAGCTTCATGCTTCAGTCAGAAAAAAGAAGCATTGGAGCAAAAAAAAGTTGGAGCTTCATGCTTCAGTCAGAAAAAAGAAGCATTGGAGTAAAAAAAAGTTGGAGCTTCATGCTTCAGTCAGAAAAAAGAAGCATTGAAGTAAAAAAAAATTGGAGCTTCATGCTTCAGTCAGAAAAAAGAAGCATTGGAGTAAAAAAAAGTTGGATGTAGAGTAATAAGGAGTAAAGTCCTGGTTGTTCTAGGTATACGTCATAAAGTGGTAGTTTGCCATTGCTTTCCACTTTGCCTTCAACTTCCGTCCAGTCTGACTACACCTGGCTAGTGGCTACCCATTTCGCTGCTAGGTCAACAAGAGAGTCTGACTAGACCTGGCTACCCATTTCGCTGCTATGTCAACAAGAGAGTCTGACTAGACCTGGCTACCAATTTCGCTGCTAGGTCACCAAGAGAGTCAGAAAAAAGGAAGAAGACTAGAATCGAACGCGGGCCTCAAAGGTGGTAATCTGGTAATGAGACGCTCTATCGACTGATCTACCGCCTCTCACTCTCAGTATTGGAGATCAAAGCAAAGTTCGCCACCCAGCCAGTCTCGGTACTCGTTGAGGACACAACGAAGAGCGGCTCTTCCTTTCCACCACAGATGACAACGTCTTTTTAAAAAAAAGCAAACAGAGTCATTTGGTAACTACTACTGATAAAACATGTCTGGCTGTTATTTTATCAAATGCATTTTGGAAGTCGTAGAAGACAACCCCAGGCTCATGTACTACAGCCTTTGGTGTTTCATTGTGACTGTACCTTGCTACTCGCCTACATTCTTCATTGTATTGAGTGCAGAGAAGGATACCTACACACATGTCCAGCGTGACCAACACACAGACACACACGGACACACACACATGGACAAACACGGACACACACACGGACATACACACACATACGGACACGCACACGTACATACACACACGAACACAGGACATACACATACGTACACACACAAACGGACACACATACACACGGACACACACTCGTACACACACATGGGCACACACACGTACACAAACACACCGGATAAACAAACGAACACACACACACCCACACTACACAAGTAGCAGTCTACGTTGGACGTGACCACACTATAACTAGGTTTATAGCTTGCTAGTTACTTGTGATGACAAATTAACTCACATTACTAACTAGGTTTATAACTTGCTAGTTACTTGTTACTAAAAGTACAACTCACACTACTAACTAGGTTTATAGCTTGCTAGTTACTTGTTACTAAAAGTACAACTCACACTTTTAACTAGGTTTATAGCTTGCTAGTTACTTGTTACTAAAAAGTACAACTCACTACTAACTAGGTTTATAGCTTGCTAGTTACTTGTTACTAAAGTACAACTCACACTATTAACTAGGTTTATAATACTAGTTACTTGTTACTAAATGTAAATCTT
>JAXRKP010000823.1:60000-105000 GCA_037039925.1 Doris montereyensis | reverse complement strand
TACTCATTGGGTTCTATTGTAAATTTTGAATTAGAAATATATAAAAAAACTATTGATCTTGATTAAGAAATGGGTTTTAACGTTTATTGTGTTTCTATCTGTGTACAAGAGTGGGATTGGGGGCTGAGTGGGGGTATAATGATACAGTTTTTGCACTTTCCTGAGTATTAGAACTCCCGGTCATGTCGCGTACACACAAGTTCATGCGCCGTGACATGACTTCGTTCATGATACTTGGAGAAAGAAGGAAAGACAAAAGAAAAACAAAAAGTCAGAAAGAAGAAGGAAAGACAAAATAAATAAGTAAAGGAAGACAAAATAAATAAGTAAGGAAGACAAAATAAATAAGTAAAGGAAGAAAAAAAAAAATCAAATAGAGAAGGAAAGACAAAAGAAAAAAAGAAGAAAAAGAAAAAAAGAAGGAAAGAAAAAAAAAAAAGAAAAAAGAAAAAAAAAGAAGGAAGAAAGAAAGAAAAAAGAAGAAAGAAAAAACGACAAAAAGACAAAAAGAAAGAAAGAAAGAAAGAAAGAGAGAAACAAAAAAGTGCCCAAAGTAAAAGAGGCAGAAACTCAAGGAAGATAACTTAGACAAATTACTCTGTTAGATGTCATCAATCGTGTCCTCTGACCCTGGAGTACTAATGGTAAAACCGACTCTTCACTTTGAGAGCCCCAATGGATATTCTCCTCAAAATCCCCTCCATCCCTTCTCACTTATTTCTATCGTTCCCCTCCCCTACCCTGCACATGGATCACACCCCCCAGCCCCCAATCCCTACTTTGTCCACATAATATCATCATCAATTATTTATTTAGTTGTAATTTTAATTAATTTCTTTATTCTTTTAGACAGCCAATTAGACTCTCCGTTACCCTTCAACTCAAGTACAATTTTCGAGGGACTTTTTGTCAGTAATTATTATTATTGAGAATAATTATCATACATATACAGATATTTAATACATATACATATATATATATATAATATATATAGATAGAATATAATGGTGGTGGAAATATTGCACAAAACCACTAATGGCAATCCAAATAATTGTAAATGATGAAGATGACAATAATGATGATGATCAATTTATGATGATGATGATGATGATGATGATGATGATGATGATGATGATGAGTGGTGGTGATGATGATACCTATTTGAAGGGGAATACAAGAGAAAGGAACAGACTACGTTTCTCTTGTTACTGGACACATGAAGAAAATAAAACAAACCTCAAAAAACAAAAACAAAAAACAAACGTGTCAAGGCGACAACAGAAATGATAAAACACTTCATCACGCCGAAGGACGCACAGTAAACTAAATCAAATCAAATTATGCCGTAAATGCGCCCGACACACACACGTAGAAGCATGTCTGTCTTTAAGTAGCTGACAAATGACAACAACAACAACAACAACAACAACGGAGTATTTATTTTTGTACACAACTAAGATCACATTAGCAGATGAAACAATGAAAGACATTTTTTTTTTTTTTTACCTCAGAGAAGATTTAAAAAAAAAAAAATGTAGTCAAATCAAAAATGACATGACTACAACAAAAAAAAAAAAGAAAAGAAAAAGCTGTCTTTCTAAAAACATTGAAATGCTATATGGAATATCGTAATCTTAATGTCGTCATGGTCATCATCATTACTGTGTCTGCTTTATCTTTCAGAGATTCACAGCCACAACTTGCCAAGACTCTAAGCTAAAAGGCAATCTAAACAAGACCTAAAAAATAAAAATAAAAATTAGAGCAGTACCGGTAATATGAAATTACGAAATAATAAAAAACAAAACAATCCAAAGTTTTAGTTTGTCACCCCAAAATTTGAAATATGTCAACACATTTTTGACTTAAGATATGATAAATAGAAATGTCTGAAAAAGTCCACAAACTGTCTAAACATTACAATAACAGAAACATTACACATTCAGAACAATGAAAAACTTGCTAGGCCCCTTGACAATCCAATGTCTGACTACTACATAGAATATAATCAATACCTTTCCTGTGGATGTGTACATCAATGACATACCATTATAAATGGAAATATGTTCAAACACAAAAATATGAGTGAATGCAAAATACAAGATGGATACAGAAAAGTCAATGAACTCCAGATACACAAAGAATTTCAAAGAGGAGCGAAAAATGAATTTCATCACAATAAGCTTGACATAGATTCATATTAAATAATGATATTGTAATTACAGAAACGCTTTGACAGAAATTTGAAAAGCAGCGGGTGCTAACTAAGACTGCAAGGAAGAGAATCCAGTAAATAGACAATCAAGAAAAGCCACGCATGGCATGGCATGGAGGGGGAGGAGGGCAGGGATGGGACTGGAACAGCCAAAAGCTATTTGGAATGATCAATGAGGAATTCTTCTCTCCCAGGAAATACGTGAAATAGGTTATGGAACACAAACTCACTAATCACCTTTACTTTGGAATATTGTGTACCTTATTATTATTACATGTAATGAATGACACGCAGGAAAGGTGATTTTCTTTTCTTTTCTTTTCTTTTCCGTTCTATTCTAGAATCGATGAATGGTAAGTTATAGTGAATGATGAAAAATCTTGAATGGCTGAAAAATACAATGTTCTTTGATATAAATAAAACAACACAAACTGTCTCATCAAATTGGAAGAGGAAATTCACACATAATTCCCCCCCCCCTCCTCCCACAGAATGTCTCGTCAAATTGGAAGAGGACATTCACACCTATAAAAACCAACCATTTTAAAACTTGAGACATAAAACTGTCGTATATACACATAATATCTTTACAAGAACTAGAAATAGAAACTCCTAGTATCAAATAATGTCTTACAAAAAATCAAAGAGAAAATTGAAGGGGTCATTTCAATAGTGTGCCTAAGTCACAATTACGTCATTTAGAGAATAATGCCATGGACCATGGACTTTGGAACTGTTAGCTTTGGGAATTCCAAGTTTCAAACAGCTGTCACCGTGATGTATTTTCATCATATCACTTTCACTTTTCAGGAATCATGATTTCCATTTATTCCCTAGGATTATCTCTCTGTCTCGTTGTTCATGAAAATGGACATAGGCACACTATTGAACTGTTGGGAAAAAATTAATTAAAAATAAAAATCTCAACAACAAATAAAGAAGTCCCCCCCCCCACAAACATAAAGCTAAACCCAATGATGAAAAAGATATAGAAAATATGACAGTCATTGAAAGAAAAAAATAAGCTTGTAAGAAAAGAAATCTTAATTAATAATACTTCATCTGTAGAATTGTTGTGGCCAGCTCAAGGTATTATATTCAAGTTACGGTAACAGCTGTGATCATTATACCTTAGGGTTATTCCCCTTTCTGAAATTAATGTTAGTATTAAAGATAAAGAAAACTCTCGTTAATCTCAAACCCTTGACAATCCGACATCTTCCGTTGTTTTTTCAATGAACAAATACTCTTCTCTTTGGCATTACTACGTTCACATTGAAACGGATATAAAGTCAGTGAACCTGGACTCATGCGGGGATAAATTCAACTTTAATATATTATTAATAATATAATATAATATATCAACTTATTCATAATTAGCATGTACTGTCTTCGCAGAACGTCAACACTGCATTGTTCCTCTCTCTGTGTAAATGGTCTCCGAAAATTTAAAACTAATTTCGGGGCCTTTTTAATGTTGAAAATTATAATATTGTACATGACCAGAAGCTCTTCTTAAATCTGTGGTGACTTTTGTTTCTAATAGTCTGAATATTATACACAACATCAATCTTAAGATTAAAAAAAAAAAACACGCAATATCCTTCATGCTGAACCTGAACCTGTCTAACTCTCTGTTTTACTATCTCTGTCTCCTTCTCTGTCCATCTGTCTGTCTGTCTGTCACTCTCTCTTTCTCTTTTCCAGAACCACAATTTGAGTGTCATTGTTCTGATTGTCCCTGCAACAATATATCATCTAAAAGCAAAGATTCAATTGCCAGCAAAACAACAACAACAAAACGACACAAATGAAATCAATTTCTCAACATTTTAGAGAGCAAGGGAGGTAAATGTGGAAAAAAACGGCCCCAAACACTTTCATCAAATAAATAAAAAGCATACATAAAATCAAGCTTAAAATAGCAAAATTCAAACTTTACTTCAAATGAAACGACAACTATCAAAACAAACTCGTGTACAAAAAGAAATTTTAAAATTCTGGTCGGACACTGATATCTCCATGGATATGCACAAATGGCATCATAAACTTAAAAAAAAAAAGAAGCTGAAAGGACAAATAGACAAGCTGGCGACAAAAGAAGAAAGCAGGGTGCAGGGTGAGACGTCATGAAAGGCTCGCTTACTCAGGAGACCCTGTCTGAAGATGATGAAAGACACAAGCAGAATGACCATCGGCATTCTTATAAAAATTTATTCAAATAGAAAGTAGAAAGTAGGAGTAAAAAACCTTATCTAGAAAAATGACAAGGGATTCAATTCAAAGGAAAACTTATAAAATACCTGGCAAAAGATAAAAAGTTTTCAAAACCAAAAACAAAAATTACACAATTTCGAAACAAAACAAGAACATAGCACATTTGACTTCTCACACAATAACAAAACACAAAGTTTTCCATAACAAAGAGAGTTACAGCAAGTCATGGAAATGTGATCACTGAGAAGTCAGTATAAAAGCAGCAATGTACTTGTGTAGAGTTACATGCAATGACCTGTAAATCCTGCCCGTACAACAATAACAACTAAACAAAAGTATAAAAATGATTGTAGTTTTTTGATGTATGTAAAATAACATTTGGAAACCTTAATTTCTGCCCCTCTTATAGTGGGAGTTTATATACAAGTAACTATGTTTTCTTTTTGTGCAGTTCACTAAAAAACAAGAAAAAGAGTTTAAATACAGAACTAGAAACTAGCGGACAGTTAAAGAATTGTACTGTATGCATCTGTGTTTGTGTTTCAATACATTGAGTTACACTTTGAAATGGTAATCTTTTCTCTATTATAAAATGCATTAGTTCCTAAAATTTCATTCTCACAGAAGAATTCATAGTCTTTGAGGAAAATATCAAAACAAGGTCATAGATTCCTACATTTGACATGAACATCTTAAAGAAGAAGAAAAAGATCTATTATGATAAAAATGTCCACATTAAAAACATAAAAAGCAACACAAAACCCAAGACATATATGCTTACTTAGTTACTAGAGAAATGATGCGTCTTCTTTCAAAGTGTTAACCTAAAATAAAAAAAGAATTTTGTAAACTTTCCTCAACTTTGTAACTTCTTCCCCTCTGACACATTTTTATTTCTGACCAGGCAAAAGCTCAGGTACAGTATTACATTTCAGGAAGTCTTTTCTTTCCTGTTTTGGTTGATGTTAAGGGGGGGGTATTGATATAGACAATTTTAACCACTACCATTGTACTCGGCATGTCTAAATTAGCTGAAAAAGCTATTTATATATATATATATATTTTTTATAATATGGTTGCCATGCAAACGCCGTCATCTTTAGGATTTTCAGTGCAAAAATAACAACTTCATTTCAAATAGGCTTTTCCAGTTATAAACAAATTTGGCGATAAGTTTGCACACACATTATTCAGTTCAATATCTAGCTGCACCCAGTAGCATTTTTGGATAAATGAAACGGTTTCCATTTTATGAATTTTTGAAAATGCATATAGCAAAACGTGTTGGACAATGCAAAATATTACAATATTTACAACACAAATAAGAGACTGGTGTCGCCTGAAATTATGGTTTGTCTTAAGATTGAAATATAAAAATATAAATAAAGCAAAAAAAGAAAAGAAAAAAGTAGAAAAAAGGCTTTCAGTAGCATGCAACACAAGACTCCTTCAAATAAGGAAAATCTTTACCAACAAAAGAAACTCTTTACCGTAGTTAAACACAAAAGCATTGTTGGTTTTCATCGCTTCAAATTGATTATTTATGTAAACACAAACAGGTCAAAATGTGTTCAAGCTTTACGGCTGGCTCTTTCTCAATCAGGAGATTTGAAATCATGATTAAAATTGAAGACATGTAACGGATTACAGCTAGCTCTATGGCTTACGTCTTTATTTATGGATTTCATTTTGTTGTTACGTATCACAATAGTATATCTTCAGAGTATTTTGATTTAATATTATTTGCTGCATATATAATAATAATAATAATAATAATAATAATAATAATAATAATAATAAATAACAATAACAATAAATAATAGTAAAAATAAGAATATAATAAAACAATAATAATAATAATAATAATAATAATAATAATAATAATAATAATAATAATAATAATAATAATAATAATAATAATAATAATAATAATAATTTATAATAAAAATAATAATAATAATTTATAATAATAATAATAATAATAATAATAATAATAATAATAATAATAATAATAATAATAATAATAATAATAATAATAATAATAATAATAATAATAATCATAACCATAATATAAATAACAATATTTTAAAATACATAAAACAAAACTTTCCTCCGCTCTCCCCTGCACAAAGACCTGTTGTCTAATTTTCAATGTGTCATAACATAAAAAGCGATAGAACTTTCAGATTGAAGTGAAGCTTAAAAGAAGACGCAATGAAAATGTGATTATCTTCAGACCTGACTGGTTTTAGTGATACAGTTTGGGATAAACGCGATAAAGGAGATATAAGAAATAAAAAAATATGTAAATGACGCAAAAGGGAGGTATTGCACTTAGGAGTTCAAAAAGAACGAAATTTCCTGATGACAAACAATAAGACCAGTAACCTTGAAAGCTAAGCTACAATAAAAAACAGGGGAAAACGTTTTTCACCGGTCCCCTTTCATAGTTGAGTCAAATTCAATCTCCCGACTTACGTTGTTGATGTGGAAGCTGTCCGTAACACAAATGAACCAAGTTCCAAAGCTCAATGACATTAGCAAATTGATTTCAACGCGGCCGATATGAGATCTTTGTAACGGTTGTCTGTTCCGTTTTCAAAATATATGCATAAAAAAAAAAAAAGAAGCTCAATGAGCTAGATTCTATTTAAGCATTTATTATGATTGCAAGACCATAAAAAAAGAAAAGAAAAGGAAAGAGAGTGGAAACAGAATCTCCACAAGCTCACAAGAGACAGAGACTAACTGATGTTTATTCACAATTGAAAAAAATAATTTAAAAAACGAAAGCACCAAAAATAAACGCATGAGATGATCTCAAGTAACAAATATTTGATAAGACATCATTTCACGTATTTTATAATCTTTTCTTGGCTCTACTAGGCTTGAGAAATCTACAACACATGCTTCAAAGACGTATGGCTAACAAATCCCTGATACGCAATGTCTGTCTAGGAAATGACAAATTCGGCACAAAAAAATCCCTAACCTCTCTGTATCTCTCTCTCGTATATAAAGTGCTTGATTTAAATGCTTTATACAGGGATTATAATGACAAACCTAAATAAGACTTAAACGTACAAAAGTTTAGACAAATGTAATCTCATACCAAGAATGTCCGATTAAAACAAGAACGGAAATCAATACAGCATCAACTAGTGGTATTATGCTTAACTGACTAAGTGATGAATGAGAGTAAATGTGACACAGTACTATGCAATATTGGGAAAACACTGCAAAAAATAACAACAATAGCAATAAAACAATAATGAAAATATCATGAAATCTATGTGGTGTAGGGACCATCTAAATCTGGACATGTGAATAATTGATTACATTCATGTATTTGAATGATACGTATTTGAATGGTACGTATATGAATGATACGTATGTGAATGAGAACGTATTTGAATGATGCTGATTAGCATGTTACGATAGCCTTTTGAGGTTATCGGTAAAAGGTCCAATGACTTCTTTTCAGTGAATCCGTGTGATTATGAGAGAATGAGAGAGAAGAGATTCACTGTATTACGTTCCATTTACATCAAATAAAATTAAAGTGATTAGTGTAAGGGACCAAACGGATACTCATATGTGATAGTGTATGTATACATAATATACATGTCTACGGATGGAAAATCATCAAAATCAATTTTCACCAGCAATGTCCAGGGCACTCTTGACAACGTCAGCTTTGCGGTTGTTTAAGCCATGAACACAAAACAAGTTCTACGGCAAAACATTAAGTTAGATGTAAGTTTGTTACTCACAATTATACATTAATTCTAAGAACTGTTGAGAGCCCAACTAGAATGACGTCACAGCTGAGAAACATTTAGGACATCTACCTCGAAGTGTTGAACGTTTACCTGTCAAAAGCTAAGCCTGCTTCACAAGGGAAAATGACGAGTAGACAGCATTCTACAATAAAGCATTTTTTTTTTTTAAAGACGCCATAAACAAGATCCTCTTCCTCAAATTTCAAGACATCTACTAAGGAGGCAGAGCTGACTTACTCTTCATCAAGAAGGAAAACCAGAGGAGACAACCAGCTCCCAGTGTAACCACAAATGCGCACAGCCTCAATAGCTGCTCCTTTGTTGACATGAAAGGTAAAGATAAATGTGTGTTTAGCTTTTGACACAATGTAACTTTCTTCTCAACCTCTTTCTACGCCAGCAAAGTTATCACAGAGCGGGCAAAACATTTTCCTCTCTACAGTCGTAAATATCAAGCCACCATCCTATGATAAACATATGTATGGTACATGCACAGGATTTCTTCGAGAAAAAACATCAATTAAAAAAAAAAAAGAGAAAAAACAAAGAGAAAATAAAGAGAAAAAAAAAAAAGAAGAAAGTTGGATGGCTGTGGTTGACATGAGATGTGAGTGACAGTGCCAGTCCAAGTTGTGGAGATGACATCGAAATGAAATGATTTTCTTATTTGGTAACATGTCAATGAGGTAAAAAATCCTTAAAAATCTACGAAAACCACCCCCTCTGAAAAACAACTGTCCTTCCTGTTCCATATTCTAGTTACAAAAACCCTATGAGAAAGAAAATATCTGAATGCTCTGCCCAATATCAAATTAATTAGCTTAGATATGTCAAATCTCCGCTGAACCTTCTGCTATGGAAATATGTGTAAGCAATGCTTGTGTAAGTTGAAACCAAGGGGGAAAAGTTTAAAGATATAGGATTTGGTAGAATGCACTAAACCAAAATATTTTATACTTTTTATACACTTTGTCTTAGTAGAATGCACTAAACCAAATATTTTATACTTTTTATACACTTTAGTCTTAGTAGAATGTACTAAACCAAAATATTTTATACTTTTTATACACTTTAGTCTTAGTAAAATGCACTAAACCAAAACATTTTATACATTTTATATTTAGTCTTAGTAGGAATGCATAAACAAAATTCTTATACTTTTTACCTTTAGTCTTAGTAGAATGTACTAAACCAAAATATCTTTTGCATTTCATCCATCTTAGTCTTAATAGAATACACTAATCTGAACTAGCTTATGCATAGTCAATCTTAGAAATGCACTAAACCAAAATATCTTTCACATTTCGCATCTCGCTTCATAGCAACTTGCTAGATTTAGCAGAAAGTAATTTCGAAAATATTTGTGGATTCGACCGATAAAGTTTGATGTCATTTTTTTATGCATTACTTTCTGCTGTATGATCTAATTCAACATTCAAAGTACAGGAACCGATGAAAGTTAACATCATCAATCAAATCAATATATATCATTGTTTTGAAGAAGCAATTTTAGCACGACACTGTTTGAGTAGAAATCCATGGTGTAAGAATGTCTGCTTTGTTTTCATCAGCTCCAACACTAAACAAAACAAAGAAGACAAAATGACAAAATCCAATCCATAGACTTGTAGGGTGATGATTATGACGTGGAACTTACCCGAAAAGATGAAATCAAGTACAGCAACTCTCTGTTTCAAATCATTTGAGGTTGTTTCCTACGTGACAATTTGGATCTGAAAATGACAGAAATATATATAATATACACATGAAGACTAAATTAAAAAGTTGGATGTTTTGTCTGTGTCTCCCAGAAGACAGACTCACTGGCTTTGGAAAAAATCCAACCGAAAACCTCAATGTATGTCTCTATGGCGTGTCTCTATGTGTTCACCATATGTGCTCATTTTGTTTTTTTTCATTGAAACTTACTGTGTTCACCATATGTGATGATCTCAGTGTGAACCATTGGTTTGTTTCATTGAAATTTACTGTGTCCCCCATACGTGGTGATCTCATAGTGAACCATTGGTTTGTTTTCATTGGAAATTTACTGTGTCCCCCATATGCGGTGGTCTCAGGGTAAACAATTGTTTGTCTCATTGAAATTTAACCTGTTCATATTATGCTGTGATCTCAGGGCGAGGCCAAAAGGTAACAGTACAGCAAGATGAATGATAAGTGGAAGAGTGAAAGGAAAGAAGTAGGACCTACCAGCAGCCCTTGCCAACCAGCCAAATTATATGCTCAAATGTGAGTTTTCTGTTGTTCAAGTTAGCACATCAGCCAGGATGATACTACACCACAAGATGTAGCAAATCCACAAATGGAGACAAAACAAAAAATAAACAGGTGACACTCCAAATTTTACCCTTCGTCAGACAACCAATGAATAAGACCACAGCGGGACATCAATCGGGAAAAGACGGTAGAAAAAAAGTTGAAGAATGAAGAAACAGATGGATTTATATGCCCCGTCTCCCCCAGCACAAGTGCAGGCTCACCGACTGCCGTCATTTATCCCCCCAGCAGGTAATCTCATTCAAAGTCTGTCTTAACTCCCTGGGGAGCATACAGTACAATAGCCTGTTAGACGCTTCATGCTAACACTCTGACAAGATCTTTCTCTACCAATAGCTCAGTACTCATTCACACCTGAATCACGTGGGGAAAGCAAGAGTGAAGTACCTTTCCTAAGATTACAACGTTGTCTAGGAAAACACATGGATTATCGTGGGGTTTGAGCCGGTGTCATGCGATTACAAACTCCCAGCACTGTGGTTTTGCTCGACGTCTCGAATTAAGCCAGGAGACTGGACTAAAATTCAGAGGGAAATGGAAAAGACTACAACTGCTAATATTTTCAAATCCTAAAAACAGACTTTGTAGTATGACCATGTGAACAACGTACGACGGCGTAATATTCAGAAAACTGAAATTTAACCCCCTTAGAGGCGGATAAGAAAGTCAGCCGATTGCTGACCTTTCTGTGAAGTGTGACGGTAGTTTCTGCGAACTCAGACTGACTCAGACTGGTATCTCCAGATATTCATCCCCAAACTCTCTGAGTCTCTGCCATCCGACTTGAGGCTTCTTGAACAAAAATTATATTTAACTCTCTTGTCAACGTATACGTATTTTAAAGGTAAATACAGACCCACCGACTCATGGCCAAGAAGTCGTACTAAGAATGTTTTTACGTAGCTGTCAGCAGCTCATAAAGAAAGATTGTGCGTTATAGGGAGAAAAAAGGAAGAAAGAGAGAAAAACAATTATCAGCGGTGTGCCGTCTCTGACCTGATTTGGCCAGCCAGCAGTGGGTTGATGGCGTAGGAGCCAGTCGTGGAAATCTTTGTCGTCCAGGGTCTGCAGCAAGAAGGATCTCTGTCTGGTTTTGACTGTGAATGCATTCTGGGTCTGGTGGACATAGTAGGAAAAAGGGAGAGGGTGTGGCAGGGTTGACATGAAAATTGATGGAAGAAGGGGGAGATAGGGAGATAAGGGAGAGAGAGAGAGAGAGAGAGAGAGAGAGAGAGAGAGAGAGAGACAGAGAGAGAGAGAGAGAGAGAGAGAGAGAGGGGCAGGGAAGAGAAAAGGTGGGAGGATAAGAGGGGGAGAGGAGGGAGGAGAGAGGCAAAGGGGGACAGGAGGAGGGAGAAAAAAAGTAAGACTGGGGTAAGAAAAAGGTAGACTGACCTAACGGCAAAATGGTAGTAAATTCTTTTTCCTTAAGGTCATTACAGCAGATATAGCCAGAGTTTACTGAGGTTTCCGTACTGTGAAGTAAAACAGGTGAGAAACAAATGCTACTCTGTTGCAGCTTTAACTTCCCAGTTGATGGTAATACCCATTTGCACCTTTGGGTCAAGTGAAGAAATGCGTGTTAAGGTTTTTCCCCATGGAACACTGCGTTGCCAGGATTCAAACCAGGACCAAAGAAACCTAGATCAAGCAGCCAAATCACTAGACCCCAGGTGACACCAAAGTCATTGTAGTGATGAGATATTAATGACGATGAAACAATACCAATAATGAGAAAGACATTGATAATGATACTGTTGATAACAATTGAGACAAGAGAAAGGCGATGAAATGACAATGATGGTGTGTAGATAGAATGACGAATCACGTTTTTGTTGAAGATGATGAAATGACAATGATGGTGTGTAGATAGAATAATCATGTTTTAAAGATGATGAAATGACCATGATGAGTGTATCATGTTTTTTGTTGAAGATGATGAAATGACCATGATGGTGTAGAATGCGAATCATGTTTGTAGAATCATGTTTTTGTTGAAGATGATGAAATGACCATGATGGTGTGTAGAATGCGAATCATGTTTTTTGAAGATGATGAAATGACCATGATGGTGTGTAAATAGAATCATGTTTTTATTGAAGATGATGAAATGACAATGATGGTGTGTAGAATGCGAATCATGTTTTTAAGATGATGAAGATGATGAAATGACAATGAAGATGATGAAATGACAATGATGGTGTAGAATGCGAATCATGTTTTTATTGAAGATGATGAAATGATGATGGTGTGTAGAATGCGAATCATGTTTTTATTGAAGATGATGAAATGACAATGATGGTGTGTAGAATGCGAATCATGTTTTTATTGAAGATGATGAAATGACAATGATGGTGTGTAGAATGCGAATCATGTTTTTATTGAAGATGATGAAATGACAATGATGGTGTGTAGAATGCGAATCATGTTTTGTTGAAGATGATGAAATGACAATGATGGTGTGTAGAATGCGAATCATGTTTTTGTTGAAGATGATGAAATGACAATGATTCAAAGACAATCTGGCAAAGGTGGTGTGGGGCCTTACTTTGAGTAGCACCTGCTGATCCTCTGAGTATTCAATGTTGGCTGTGGCCAGGTTAATGATGCCTCTCACCACAGGGTCCTTCTCCGGCGTGTAAATGTACACATACGGCCTTCGGACAATCTGGCAACAAAAAACAAAACCGTACAAACATGAGCATCTTTCTACTGCTCTGACTACCCATTCCTGGACGACGGCTAGCAAAGTGATTTTCTTAGGCCAAAGAAATGTTTTTGAGAAGCGAAATATTATTAGAGCCACAGTTTGATGAACTTGGAAAAAAACCGGACATCTATTTTTAGACACCTTCATTGAAATATTATTGCGCAACAGCGGTGGCAGACAAGACAATTTTATCCTCAAATTTTCTTGGCCAGCATTCTTGGCCTAATAATCATCAAAGAAATGGATATTAAATAGTGAGCATAAACTTTAGACTTACATCACGATATCTTTCTATCGATTTAAATACACATAGATCTAAAACAATACAATTCTAGAGCTTAACAAAACTAGATAGATCTTGATCTAGATCTGGTTTTGTTAGATCTACATCTAGAGTTTGAAAGCGTCTAAAAATTCAATCCGAGTTTTCCAAAAATATTGAACTTCTCCTATTAAATAAATTCACTGTATTTTCTCAATCAGAGTCAAAATGAAACAGGATCACATTACTTTAAGAGATGACAAAAAAGTCAGAAATGTTGCGATTACCAAGACAAGACAACACGCGATTTGGCATTAAAAGGCAAGACATCAGAAGAGGCCAATCAGAGCTGAACAAAAAAACAAAAACAAAACGCTTTCTGAGACAAAAAAAAACAACAACCCATAACAACCACAATCGATTTGAATCAGAAATGTCGCATTTTCTTTATCTGGTTTTTGTTGCTTTTCATTGTCACTGGTCATCTTGTGTCTTTAAAGAGATCATTTTTTTGTTACATACAATCTTAAGTTTGATTTGCCTGTGTGATTGAAGCCAACTGTTATTGTTCAATGTCCTGTTGAAGGTTTCGTAAATCTTTTGAAAATCCCAATCAAAACTTGAAAAAAAGATCTTAAAAAAAGAAAAAAAGAAGGAAACGTCTTCTTCATACCACCCATCTCTTGAACCATCCCTCAGTCACATTCTCCTTGAAGTTGAGGTAGCCACGTCGAGAGACCACGGGCTGGGTCGCACCTCTTCCACGTCTGGCACAAACAGGAGGTCAAGGTTGATGGCTTTGATGGGCAGAGACAACTTGCGGTCGGCCGAGTCGCTGGTGGGAGACGGGGAGGTAGTCAGCAGACTGTCACATGACTTGCTGTTTTGGATTGGGATGGTCGTACGATCTGAAACGAAATATTGTGATACGTTTTTAATATTTACTGACATATGGTTAGTTTGACAAGTTATAAAGCATTGCCTCTGACTCACTGCAACTAAAAGACTTATGCCGGTGGTCTTTGAGTGTAAAATTTGTTCTTAACAGTAAAGAAGATCTGATTCACATACAAGTAATATCCCCCCCCCTTTTCCCCCCACGTCTTTTCCCATGACACACACACACACACACACACCTAGACTTTTCCCATGACACACACACACACACACACCTAGACTTTTCCCATCACACAAACACACACACACACACCTAGATTTTTCCCATGACACACACACACACACACACACATCTAGACTTTTCCCATGACACACACACACACACACCTAGACTTTTCCCATCACACACACACACACACACACCGATAGACTTTTCCCATGACACACACACACACACACCGATAGACTTTTCCCATGACACACACACACACACACACCGATAGACTTTTCCCATGACACACACACACACCGATAGACTTTTCCCATGACACACACACACACCGATAGACTTTTCCCATGACACACACCGATAGACTTTTCCCATGACACACACACACACACACACCGATAGACTTTTCCCATGACACACACACACACACATACCGATAGACTTTTCCCATGACACACACACACACCGATAGACTTTTCCCATGACACACACACACACACACACCGATAGACTTTTCCCATGACACACACACACACACACCGATAGACTTTTTCCATGACACACACACACACACCTAAACTTTTCCCATGACACACACACACACATAGACTTTTCCCACATGACACACACACATACCGATAGACTTTTCCCATGACACACACACACGATAGACTTCCCATGACACTAGACTTTTCCCATGACACACACACACGATAGACCGACACACACACACACCCGATAGACTTTTCCCATGACACACACACACACACCGATAGACTTTTCCCATGACACACACACACACACACACACCGATAGACTTTTCCCACACACACATACCGATAGACTTTTCCCCATGACACACACACACACCCGATAGACTTTTCCCATGACACACACTTTTCCCCATGACACACACACACACCGATAGACTTTTCCCATGACACACACCACACACACACTGATAGACTTTTCCCATGACACACCCGATAGACTTTTCCCCATGACACACGATAGACTTTTCCATGACACACCGATAGACTTTTCCCATGACACACACACACACCGATAGACTTTTCCCATGACACACACACACACCGATAGACTTTTCCCATGACACACACACACCGATAGACTTTTCCCGCATGACACACACACACCGATAGACTTTTCCCATGACACACACACACACACACACCGATAGACTTTTCCCACTGACACACACACACCGATAGACTTTCCCATGACACACACACACACACACACACCGATGGAGCACCCATGACACACACACGATAGACTTTTCCCATGACACACACACACCGATAGACTTTTCCCATGACACACACACACACACACACACCGATAGACTTTTCCCATGACACACACACACCGATAGACTTTTCCCACGACACACACACACACACACACACCGATAGACTTTTCCCATGACACACACACACCATTAGACTTTTCCCATGACACACACACACACACACACCGATAGACTTTTCCATGACACACACACGATAGACTTTTCCTGACACACACACACACACCGATAGACTTTTCCCATGACACACACACACACACACCGATAGACTTTTCCCATGACACACACACACACACACACCGATAGACTTTTCCCATGACACACACCGATAGACTTTTCCCCATGACACACATACACACACACAGATAGAATTTTCCCATGACACACACCGATATAGACTTTTCCCATGACACACACACACACCGATATGACACCCACCGACACACATACACACAGATACACTTTTCCCCAACACACACACACACCGATATGAAGCTTTTCCCACGCAGCACACACACACACACACACACGATAGACTTTTCCCATAAACACACACACACACACACCGATAGACTTTCCCATGACACACACACACACACACCGATAGACTTTCCATGACACACACACACACACACACACGGATAGACTTTTCCCATGACACACACACACCGATAGACTTTTCCCATGACACACACACACACCCGATAGACTTTTCCCATGACACACACACACACACACACACCGATAGACTTCCCATGACACACACACACACACACCGATAGACTTTTCCCATGACACACACACACACCGATAGACTTTTCCCATGACACACATACACACACACACCGATACTAGACTTTTCCCATGACACACACACACACACACACCGATAGACTTTTCCCATGACACACACACACACCGATAGACTTTTCCCATGACACACACACACACCGATAGACTTTTCCCATGACACACACACACACACACCGATAGACTTTTCCACATGACACACACACATACCGATAGACTTTTCCCATGACACACACACACACCGATAGACTTTTTTCCACATGACACACACACACACACACGGATAGACTTTTCCCATGACACACACACACACACACACATAATGATAGACTTTTCTCATGACTACAACACATACGCATATATTCAGACAGAACTGTTCCCATGACACACATACACACACACATAATGATAGACTTTTCTCATGACCATATTCACACAAAACTGCAACTATCACACGGATAGACTTTTCCCACACAATTGCAACACACACACACACATAATGATAGACTTTTCTCATGACACACACACACACACACACACGGATAGACTTTTCCATGACACACACACACACACACACATAAATGATAGACTTTTCTCATGACACACACACACACACTGATAGATTTTCCCACGACACACACACACACACACACCGATAGACTTCCCATGACACGCACACACACCGATAAGGCTTTTCCCATGACACGCACACACATGCCGATAGACTTTTCCCTGACACACACACACACCGATAGACTTTTCCCATGACACACACACACACTGATAGACTTCCCCACACACACACATACACCGATAGACTTCCCATGACACACACACATACACCGATAGACTTCCCATGACAAAACACACACATACCGATAGACTTTTCCCATGACACACACACACATACACCGATAGACTTCCCATGACACACATACACCAATACTCATTTGATTTAATCAAAATCAGACACAAAGCATAAAAGTTGTAAACATTGTTCTAAACGAGACATGTTTTACGGCCTTTTCAGTAATGTCATTCAGAGTTCTACCGTTACCTTTAAAGCTTTTTCATTTATTTTCAGGGTGCGAAAAGGGTTAACGAGGACTTACTTCAACATGTCCGAAGCCATGGAACTGCTGAGACTGGTTCCCAGGGAATCGCCGCTGGATTGACCTTCACTTTCTTCTGACGTGGCGGTGGTGCTAGAGGCCAGCATTGGGTCCACCTGGGACATGGGGAAATAACCAAACTCTAGTTAGCCACTTAATGAGTCACTTTATTCATTATCTGATTTCAACACTGAAAATAATTGAAATATTTTTTAAGTCTACAAATGTTTACAGAAATCAACTCAAACAAATGAAATACGTTTTTACAGCAAAACCCCCTTTTTCTACGATCCTCATACGAGTGTCTCTGCCAAAAATATATCACATAGCGGATAAACTCTGTTGTGTTTCTTTCCATCTGAAACTTTCTTCTACATGTGTCAATGAATCTCTTTAAACCCGTCTTCAGGGGTGAGGGAACTCCTTCTTTCCCTTCAAAATGCTCATTGTAACCACTTGTGTTTTTTTTGTTTTACCCCTCTCTCTTATCTTCTCAATTCAGCTATTAAGCAAATGCTGCAATTTGAACACAGTTGCTTTTACGTTTGAGTTTGAAAGCTGTAGGCGGACCCCAGCAAACATCCTATGAGCTAAACTGAAATGACCTTGAGCTTTAATGTTGAGATCATTGCCCATGGTGGAATTTTTTCTCTCCAATAATTCAAACTGAAAAGAAAGAAAAAAACCCCCAAAAACTTACAGGTGGTGGTTTCAGTGGGAGTCTGCCTTGAAGCATGTAAGCGGACGCACTTAGCGGCCAGTTCTTTCTCAGGGACGCCCTCCGTCTTAAGGTCAAGGCTTTCCCGCCGCGGCAGAATTTGCTCTTTCTCCTTCATGTCCACGTCCTTGGGATTCTCATCCATCTTGATCTCTTCTTTCTTCTCCTTCTTCACTCGCTGACTCTCAACCTGAGCAAAATGCAATGCAAACAAAGAAAATTGTCATAGCGGATGTCTGTTTTCTTTATTCATTGGAATTTACCACGCCTACCCAGAAAAGGTGATCTCAGGACCAATCACAGAGCTGCCAACCCATGAACAGGAAAAGTGGCATATTGCTTGCCAAAAGACAAAAAGGAAGATTTTGAAAAAAATGTACTATTTCAAAATGGTAACAAAATTTAATGTTGACAGGAGACTCGGAGGCGCTTTAAAAAACGTATTTGTTTGACTGTTTGGTTTACCTTTACTCTGTCCACCATTGTGGTGTAATAAAGAGAAAAAGCAAAATAAAAGACAAGTGAAAGAATAAAAAGAAAGGAGTAGGGCCTACTGGCAAGCGCCAGCGCCCGCTCATAAAATCAGATAATCTTTAAAAAAAAAGCCTCAAATCTGCTTTTTTTTTTAGCAGTATAAACTATTACAATCTTTGAAAAAAAAAAGAAGTAGGAATCTGCTTTTTTTCCCCCATCATTAGCACCCATTATTTGCCAGAAATAGTTAGCACCCATCATTTGCCCCCAAAAAAAAAGCACCCAATGAGAGATGTGTGCCCCCAATGACAGCAAAAATCATTTGCAAATCATTTGCCCGTGTGATTTGCACCCACAGAAAAAAAAATCATTTGGACCCATTAGTAGCACCCATCATTTTCCCCCATCATTTGCCCCCATCATTAGCATCCATCATTTGCCCCCATCATTAGCCACCCATCATTGCCCCCATCATTAGCACCCATCATTTGCCTCCATCATTTGCACCCATCATTTTCCCCATCATTAGCACCCATCATTTGCCCCCATCATTTTCCCCCATCATTTGCCCCATCATTAGCATCATTTGCTCATCATTAGCACCCATCATTTCAGTAGCCCCCAATCATTAGCACCCAATCATTTGCCCCCATCATTAGCACCCATCATTTGCCCATGTCTTGGAGAAATAAAAACAGGATTATTCCAAATTATGAAACAATCCCAAACCAAACAAAACATATTACTGTATGACTCTAACTGCAGCAAAACATTTGTTTGTTTTCTCTCTCTCTCTTACATAATGTAGGCCTACCAGTCATTCAACGTGTGAAAAACGACCAGAAATGATACCTCCACCAATAAACTTGTCCCCAGTCCTAGTCTTATTCTCTTCTTCCCTTCTTGTTTCCCATACTCACAACTCTCTCTATTTTATTTCTTTCTTTCTCTCGCCTTTTATTACTTACTATTTTTATATTGTTATTTCCTTAAATTTTTTCTAGATCTGAACATTCCATTCTCGATTCTGACCCCTTTCTGTTCTTCGTTCTCCATTCTACTCATTCTTCTTATTATCACTGTCTTTTTCTTTCTTTTTTTCTCCTTTCTGTTTTTCTTCTGACATCACACTGTGTGATGCCTTAATCTAGATTCCAGATATTTCTTCTTTGTTGTCTGACGGAGGGTTATACCCAAACGTCACGTGTTTGTTCTGTCTTTATTGGTGGAGTTGTCATTTATTGTCGTTTTCACATTTGACTTCGTTCCACTGTGGCTCCTTTCTATTATTTAGTTATTCAACATGTGTTTCTTTTGTTTGCAATTAAATGAACCATTTCCTCCGCCTCTTCTTTGGCAGCAGAATAACTGAGAACATCTTATACTTTCAACAATTTTCATATGGTTTAAGACTTGCTGTACCTTGGCCTGTCTGTTGACAATTTCCTTGTCCAGTTTGCTCAGCTCCAGGGCCTTGTTCTGCTCTGCTAGTTTCTCACGAAGAAGAATGACGTGACGAGTTTTCTCAACCTGTAAAATGAGACATTTTGGTAATCAAAATGTGATTACGAGCAGTTTAAAGTAGAGTCAGATGAGTAAAGTCAAAGTTACCAGGATCTCGTATTCTCTGACAACTTAACTTGTGTTGCATCAATATATGAAGGAAAATGTTGCATTGAAAAAAAACAAAATCATGCATTAACATCAGATGTTTTCTTGGTGATGTTTTTAATAGTTTTAAAATATCTCTTGAAAAAAAATCCTATTTAATTTCTCAGTTTGTTTTCATAATCAACATTCATTCATCAGAAATTTAATCTTGAGGAACTTTTTATACTTTAAAGTTTTCATTTACGTCTCCTGAATTGATTAGACACCCTTTGAGATGATTGAACAAAAATCCAATACGTGTTAAAAGATATTCAAAATGAGGCAAAGTTTTGACGAATGAAAATTACAGTGAAGACTAAAGCAGTGCTGTATCACTTTAAATGTACAAGTTTGCTGAGTTTAGCATGAGCAGATCTGTTTATCTATTTCAGCTACTTCAAATATACAACTGTTCAATATCAACTATAATGCAGTGCTATTAAGATATAGGTTCAGAATAAGATAAATATAAACATTACATTTTCTGTGCTGTTTGCACCTTTAAATAAAGGAAAATTATACTCTAATTCTTTCGCTCTAGCCGGGGCATGAGCATTTGAATAAAGGCAAAGTACGGGAGAGTGAGAAACTTTATAAGCAGCCACGTAACTCCGTCCACCCACAAACCCACCCCCATAGCTGCCAACCTTTTCAAACCGAAAAACAGATTTTGACCACATGAACTAAATCTAACTGGCATAATGGCCTGTACTATTCCAGAATCTTTTCAGATAAAAATAACAGACTTTGACCACGTGAACTAAACCTAACTGGCATAATGGCCTGTACTATTCCAGAATCTTTTCACATAAAAAAACAGACTTTGACCACGCAAAACAGTTCTAACTGACATGAGGACCCGTAATATCCAGAAAGCATTGACAATTCAGCTTGAAATAAATATAAAATCCACCAATCGCTGGCCTTTGTGGCGAAGTGCAATTGTAGTTTTGCAAAACTCAAACTGAGCGTATAGTTAATCCTCAAATACGTCATTTTCAAGGTTAATACAGACTTACTGACTCAAAGCCAAAAAAAACTCTGTACTAAATATGTTTTTTACATAGTGGTTGGCACCTATGCACAAAAATATCCTTTTCACTCTATTGCAACTATTTCTCAACATATCCTTTTTCCTCTATTGAAACTATTTCTCAACATATCCTTCTCACTCTATTGAAACTATTTCTCAACATATCCTTCTCCCTCTATTGAAACTATTTCTCAACATATCCTTCTCACTCTATTGAAACTATTTCTCAACATATCCTTCTTCCTCTATGTATTTCTTCATGTATCCTTCTTTCTCTATTGAAACTATTCCTTAAAGTTTCTCACAGACTAATCAAACCCTCTTACCATTTGCAGCCGTGTCAATTTCTCCAGCTCCCACTGATGTTCGCCCAGCAACGAGTCGCCCCTAGGCCGCCAACCGTTCAAGTTCTCTTCCCCTCTGACATAGGTCAAGGACGTGTCGACGACACGCCGCTGTCCAGCGCTCCATACCTGGTACAAAGGAAATGAATAAGACTCTTCTTTTGTCTGTCTAAACTCACACAACACACACATACACACACACACACACACATTTCAATCATTTAAATCTTTAATTATTTCTAATACAAAAGCAAACAGGTAAAGAACTTCATTTCAATCCCTCGGATTTTCAAAAACCAACAAGCGATGAAACCTTGAATACAGGCTATCAGATATCGCTTTGGAAAAAGACAACTAAATCCTTTGGATAAAGAGGAATCTACGTTTAGGAAGGTGACACAAGAAAGGCTGTAGAAGAAGTTATATGGACGCATTAGACAGAGAGGAATACAAGTTAGCAAAAACAAAACTTAGATAGGAAGAAATAAGATGCTTTGAAGAAAGCAGAAAGAAAGGCTTTGATAGAGCAGGAAAAAAATCTGGACAAAGCAAGGGGAAAATGGGGGGAGCTTAGGAAAGCAGTAAGTTGGACAGAGCAGAAATATGGAATTTAATTTGATACATTTGAACTCAAGCTTAAATACTTGAAGACAACAGAAATGAGAGCTGAAGAAGAAGAGAAACAAATATATTGGAAAACAAAAAATAGGAGGTTTGTCCCACAGACTTTAGACACTGGCAGCCAAAGATAAGGATTTTATTCCATGAGAAGAAAATAATCAAAGTAGTCATCGAATGATTAAATTTGTTTTATTGATGTAAAATATTTAAAAGCGCATAAAATCTTTAAGAAAAAGAAGAATTATACACATTGACGCGAAAGTTGCAAACCGGGTTAAGTTCAATTTGGGATGTTTTAAGAATATCAAAGAATATGATGCTGTGCTATTTAATCTATTTTCACAGAAAAACATGGTTTGCAAATGTCAAAAGATAGACCCAAAAGGGACACACGTATTGCTCATTTGGTTATCACATGAGTTTCTATTGGTTCTTGTGCCACGGTATCCCCAACTAGATGAAGCATACGGGGCTTCTAATGTTAAATAAGCGGGAAAAAAGGTGTTACATTATTTTAGATTTCAATGATTTGCGACTTTCATCGTCAATATGCAGCTGACAATCGACAAGTGGAAGGTGAGTGTCTATGAATATGTATGTGTATGTAGGTAAGTGTATGTATTGTGTATCTGTCTCTGTGTACACGTCTGTGTATGTCCAACAGATTTTTGAGAAATTTCCAATAGCACATTGGAGGACAGTGATTTCGTTTCATCAGAAAAAAACCTCTATTAAAATAGCTTTCAAATCATAATACTTATCATTGAGTTAAACATTTAGAAACACATAACATCTTAATAGAGAATTATATCTCCACAGCTTATAATCAACAATTGGAAGGAGAGTGATTATATAAGTCTGTGTGTATGTGTTTGTTTATGTGTGTGTGTCTGTATCTGTGTACCTGTCTGTGTGTGTTTTGTTGTGTGTATCTGAACATGCTCTGTTCTTGAGTATGTATATGTCTGTGCGTCTTGTTTGTCTGTGTGTATCTGAACATGCTTTTGTTTTTTAGTTTGTGCATGTCTGCGTGTATTTGTCTATGTGTATCTGAACATGCTCTGTTTTTTTTACATTGTGCATGTCTGCGTGTATTTGTCTGTGTGTATCTGAACATGCTTTTGTTTTTTTACATTGTGCATGTCTGCGTGTATTCATCTATGTGTATCTGAACATGCTCTGTTTTTTTAGTTGTGCATGTCTGCGTGTATTCGTCTGTGTGTATCTGAACATACTCTGTTTTCAAACATGTGCATGTCTGCGTGTATTCATCTATGTGTATCTGAACACACTCTGTTTTCCAACATGTGCATGTCTGCATGTGTTCGTCCGTGTGTATCATCCGCACATGCTCTGTTTTTTTATTCAGCATGTGTCTGTTTGTCTGTGCGCATGTTTGTCTGTGCATATCTGAACACGCTGTGGTGTTTGTGTTTCTTTGTTGTTGTTGTCATGGCTGCCTGTGAAACGGTCATCACAAAACGACACAAACCTGGACTACCTGACTCAGAGTATTGCCGCAGCAGCAACTCGTAGATGCCGGACACCTTGCCCCAGTCGATGCCCTTGGTCATCCCAAACAGGCTCTTGATGGCCCTGAAACGAGGACTGGCAAAGATAAGGGGAGAGAACCCCCACTGAAATGAAAACATGCGACACCAAGGACCACAGTACTGAAGCAGGGGCAAGCAAACTGACTACACAGCTGGTGGGGGTGGGGGTGGGGATTGAGGTGGGGGGATGAAGATGAGAGGAGAGCAAGGGGAAGGCTCAGGACACTTCAACATTGAATTCAAAGCAAACATTTTCTGCTGTTTGTTTCAATGAAATTTACCCGTCCCGTATGCAGTGATCTCAGGGTATATAAGATAAGATATTTTTATTGGTACAAAAGGAAAATATCAAGAGGGAAACAGCAAGATTAAAGGTAAAAATGAGAGACAGAGTGAAAGGATAGAAGTAGGACCTACCAGTAGCACCCACCAGCCCACCATCCACACTGCCAGATTTTCTGCCATCTATTCAACCCTTGAGATTACCGCATAAGGTGGATGGGGTCAATGGTTATGAAAAAAAAAAAAGAAAAATGAAAGCCGTTTATGTTTGTAGGTTGTGATACGTAAACTAACAGTTTTGTCTTATTTCTTTTTTAAAATTTTAAATTTCCTGGAGAGCACGTTTCTGTTGCATGAATGATAAGGTTAAAGCATGCATTAAATGGATTATAATACACAAACGTAAAAGCCAAAAACAACCCGATAACTCCAATAAGAAAAACTTCACAAATCCTATGGAATTAAGGACACTTATAGCAACGGGTTTCTCAGGTTATAAAAAACAAAAATACGCCTGAGTTTTACCCTGCAAGCCTCCAAATGAAATAAAATGGCAGTTAAAGACAGAAACACTAAACTACAGCTGCCACAATTTAGCAAAGCTTATTATAACATAGATACACAGACACTATACTAGAGACGTAATAATATGGGTCAGATGCAAATACAGCTACGTCCATTTAGAAGTCTGAAGAAATGAATCAATTAAGAAACGCCCATTTCATTCCATTTGTACCAAATCATCATGAACTGCCTTCATCCGTGGTTGGATCCTGTCTCATGCACACATATGTTTTCTGTCTTTCCCCTTGACCGTATCCTGTCTCATGCACACATATGTTTTCTGTCTGTCCTTCCCAGCATGATGCAAACGTATCTGTCTTGCACCCTGTCTTTCCCCTTGACCGTATCCTGTCTCATGCACACATATGTTTTCTGTCTTTCCCTTGACCGTTTCCAAATAATAGGGCACTATGTCATAGCTTTCTGTCTTTCCAACCTATTGACCGTATCCTGTCTCATGCACACATATGCTTTCTGTCTTTCCCCTTGACCGTATCCTGTCTCATGCACACATATGTTTTCTGTCTTTCCCTTGACCGTATCTGGTCTCATTCTCTTAAGAAAAACTGAAAAGGGGGCTCTAACATGCGTGTAGTGGTTTCTATGAAAAAGTTATTGAGAGAGAGAGAGAGAGAGAGAGAGAGAGAGAGAGAAGAGAGAGAGAGAGAGAGAGAGAGAGAGAGAGAAAGAGAGAGAGAGAGAGAGAGAGAGAGAGAGAGAGAGGGAGGGAGGGAGGGAGAGGGAGGGAGGGAGGGAGGGAGGGAGAGAGAGAGAGAGAGAGAGAGAGAGAGAGAGAGAGAGAGAGAGAGAGAGAGAGAGAGAGACCACGGGAAACAACAAATCATCCATTTTTCAGCCCATAGGGCCAGAGTTTATTACGGTTTCTATAGCATGAAGTGGAAGAGGTGATAATATTCACCTCCTGGACAGGACGCAAAATATTAGTCTGATGCAGGTTTTTACTCCTCAAACTTGGTATCCTATTGTGCCTGCACAGGTACCCATTTCCACCCTGGGAAAAAATTGAGTGTTATGTGTCTTTCCCTAGTCAGTTAACACAAATATTGGAACTAGCTTTAAATAAAATTCGAACCCAGGACCTCATGATCCAAAGTCTGACAGCCTAACTACTCAACCACCAAATCCACTATTGTGTATCTATGTAAAAGATCCATTCCTTTTGCACGTGGCTTCTGGCTTGTCTGTAAAGGAGCAAGAATCGTACAGTTATTTAGAGTAATGTTTTTGCTTGTCTGTCCTTCTCAAGGACAGCATAAGAAAAGACTGAAAAGGGGAATGTTTCAACTCTCTTCGCATCTGACTCCTTCACATCCATCATGAAAATCAAAAGCTGGGTTTTTTTGTGTGTATTTGGATGTCCTTTTCTGATTTAAAAGTTTCTAAATATTGTTTTCACATGGGAAACATTACAAATCATCCATTTTTTTGCAGAGAGCTCCCCCAGCAACTCTTAAAGTTTGTCACTTGTATAAAACCTTTCCTTTAGCTTGACCAACACTGTACACTGTCCATCACATGCCTCATTCAAAAAGTTTTGAGGAAATAACTAAAAAATAGCCCACCACCATCATTGTGTTACTGAGACTGCATAATGGGCATAGCTACCAACCATTTCAACTCTGACCATGCTAACTGGTTCATGAACATGCCCGCAAGTGGGCAGGTCTTCCCGACAACAACCCAAAATATTGATAATTCAACTTGGAACAGTAATCCCCTTTTTACAATATTGGAACGATTAATAAAAGATTCAAAAGTCTTGGAACAATTTATTCAAGCTCTGTTCCATTTTGGAACAATTTACTGATTTTTTTGTACAATGTTACAAGTGTAAAAAAATCAGTACAATTTTATAACGATTTTCTACAAATCTGCACAATTGAAGGGGTCATTCAATAGTGTGCCCATGTCCATTTTCGTGAAAAACCGGACAGAGTAATCAGGAATGCTAAGAAATTATGTTTCCTGAAAAGTGTGAAAATCATTGAAAATACATCACGTTTACAGTCGTTTGAAACTTGGAATTCCCAAAGTCAACAGTGCTAAAGTCCATGGTCATTGGCATTTTTCTCGAATGAAGTAAGTGTGACAACACACTATTGAAATGAACCCTTCAACTATGGAATGATTTACACAAAAAATCGACAAATCTGTACAAAGTAAGCAAACATTTCCTTACTCTCCATTGGGTGCCAATTCGCAGATTTCAAAACCAGACCAACAGATCACACTGAGAATGCACAGGGCTGCTACTGGAAGATAAAAGGAAATTTTCCAATCAAATGAACGTCATCATTTTGAAGAGACATTAGTTGAATATTCAATGAAGAGACCCAGGAAGGGAGGGAGGGAAAGAGAGAGAGAGAGAGAGAGAGAGAGAGAGAGAGAGAGAGAGAGAGAGAGAGAGAGAGAGAGAGAGAGAGAGAGAGAGAGAGAGAGAGAGAGAGAGAGAGAGAGAGACAGACAGACAGACAGACAGACAGACAGACAGACAGACAGACAGTGAGATAGACTGAGACAAAGACAGACAGATGGAGACAGAGAAATTTTAGCTACTGATTCCATAAGCTTCTTAAATTTAATACAGAATAAAATCATTTACTACATCCTGTAATTTACTTTTCATCTAACGTTGAGGTGGCTTGTGTTATCTGAGCTATAAGAAAGAATAAATGACATAACAATTGCTTTTATTATCATCATAAGAGTTAAGTGAAGTAAACTGAGTCCCATACTCGGCAAGCAAGAGTAGAGTCTTGATATTTATAGGCATACGGCAATACGTGGTTGTTTGCCATAGTTTTCCACGCCCCCCCCCCCCCCCCCCACTGTTCACAGTCTGTATAGACCTAAATCTAGCTACCCATTTTGCTGCTGGGTCGACAGAAGGGCCAGAAATATTTGCCCAGACTGGGAATTCAACTCAGACCTCTGGGGGGGGTGTTAGTGTTAATTAGATCTTCTACCAACAGAACTATCAGAGCCTCATAAGAGGTACCATCTGAACTATCGGCGCCTCATTAGAGGTACCATCTGAACTATCGGCGCCTCATTAGAGGTACCATCTGAGCTATCGGTGCCTCATAAGAGGTACCATCTGAGCTATTGGCGTCTCATAAGAGGTACCAACTGAAATGATGCTCAACACAATGTGGCGACAGTGGCCTAGTGGTCAGGTTGCTAGACTTGCGACCATGAGGTCCTGGGTTCGAATCCTAGAAATGCTAGAAAATGCCAGGTCCCCGGGAATGACACTTAACACGCATTTCCCCCACTCCGCCCAAGGACAAATGGGTACCAGCAACAGTTTGGGGGTAAAAACCTGTCACAGATTAACGTCCTGTCCAGGAGATGATTATTACCACCTGTTCACACTGGGATAAACTCCACCTCTATGGGGCCGTAAGGCTTTTGAGGGAACTGTTTACTTACAGCAGGAGCAGCTAGATTAGAAAATGCCTGCGTTTTTATCATTGCTTAACACTGGTTCATTCAATGGGGCCAAAAATATTCATGGGCCAAGGTAGCTAACTTGATTGAGATATAAAATGTAACTAAGAAAGCATGCCTCCTTTATGAGTCATTGTAATCTCTTCTGATAATCCTTATATGTGCCTAGAGCCTAATCCTTTGTAGGAATGTTGATATTTGTTTGTTTGTTTCATTAAAAATTTATCCACCTTCCGCCACTGCAATGATCTCAGGGTTAAGAGGAAACAGCAAGATGAAAGATAAGTGAAAGAATGAAAGCAAAGAAGTAGGACCTATCAGCAGGGCCCGCCAACCACCCACTTGTAGGGATGAATGCGCAATAGAAATGTACATTATTATCATTATTATTATCATCATTATATTATTATTATTATTATTATTGTTATTATACGTGGTGAGTACATCAACATTTTATTGGTTAGAAATGTTAGTCACACTCAATCAAGACAGCAACTGTTAGTAATTATGAGGTATTCCCAAATTTGTTGTCAAAATATCTTTTCTTATAATCGTTCTTTTCTTCTGTTGAGAATAGAGTGTGATGTTTTTCTTCTTGTTCTTTTTTAAAATTCTATAGTTCAAGCATCATTATAATATTTAAACTAAACAAAATACAACCCGTAAATAATCAACAGCCTGAAACAAGGGCCTTCCGACTCCTCCCCTCTTTGCCCAGAAAAAACATCAACGTAACATACAATAAAAGGCTTAATGTTCATCTTTTATCTAGGAATACTGCGTAAAAAACTCAAACAATTTATTTTTTATTCATGCATGCAGTTCTCTAAAAGAGTTTAGGATGAGCCGTCGATAGAAAAATTAGTCATGCATGTAGTTCTCTAATAGAGTTTCTGATGAGCCGTTAATAGGAATATTTTATGGTCAACATGCAGGTTTTGTAAATCGTTTAAAATTTGGTCAAATCTTAAATTCATCAGACAGAGCCTTTGCTTCTGTTTCTGTCTCACAAACAACCTTCTTCTCAATTTTTCAATCTTTCTCGGCGAGGTTAGTTTAGATTATTTGAAAAAACCAAGAAAAAAATACTAAAATAAGCTAAGCTCTGAAAGAACTTCTTTCAATATTTATAACTCTCTAATCCAATCACCTCTCTCCCCCCCCCCCCCTCTTTCTCATACCTCTTTCCTCTCTTCCTCCACCTTCTCCCGCCACCCTGCCGTACCCACTGCCATCACAAATATGCTACCGTACTCAGTTCAACAAAAGAAAAGAAAACAGAATTAAGTTAAAAAGAAGAAAAAAAAGAGAGAAAAGAAACGCTATGCAGAAGAAACAAAACCTGAATCTAGTCCTCAGACGAGTAGCCCATGGTACCAATCCACCGACTTTTGAAGTGCAATTGGAAAATCAGTCGTAAGTAAGCTACGTAAATGAGAAATACCAGATCCTGGTAGAATGGGTACGAGATGAAAAACAGAAAGCAGCAAAATACCCATCACCATAGTAAACCAACACAAGGACAGGCCAGATAGGAATATAATAAAAATAAAATTTTTACTAAAAGCTTACGACTACAATGAGTTTTTTCTATAAAGAACAAACAAATCCAAAGCAAACAATAGAGTACTATCCCCCCCCCCCACACCTCTCTACAACACCTCCCCCACACCTCTACTCAACACCCCCTCCCCCCACACCTCTCTACCAACACCCTCCCCCACACCTCTCTACTCAACACCCCCCCCACACCTCTCTACTCAACACCCCTCCCCCCACACCTCTCTACTCAACCCCTCCCCCCACACCTCTCTACTCAAAACCCCCCCCACACCTCTCTACTCAACACCCTCCCCACCTCTCTACTCAACACCCCTCCCCCCACACCTCTCTACTCAACACCCCCCCCCCCACACCTCCTACTCAACCCCCCCCCCACACCTCTCTACTCAACACCCCCTCCCCCCACACCTCTCTACTCAACACCCCCTCCCCCCACACCTCTCTACTCCACACCTCTCTACTCAACACCCCCCCCCACCTCTACTCAACACCCCCACACCTCTCTACTCAACACCCCTCCCCACACCTCTCTACTCAACACCCCTCCCCCCACACCTCTCTACTCAACACCCCTCCCCCACACCTCTCTACTCAACACCCCTCCCCCCACACCTCTCTACTCAACACCCCTCCCCCCACACCTCTCTACTCAACACCCCTCCCCCCCCAAACCCTCAAACAACTCCCAAACAACCCCATTAAAAAAAACAATGCTCCGAAATATAGGTAATCAGTCCGGCTACCTAAGGACCAGAAGTGGAGATCATATATAAGGGAACCTGTTTGTGTTAATAAATCATCCTGTGGCGCAGGAAGATGTCTAAAAATAGTCCATCTTGTTCAAATTATTATCCATTTGCATAAACTTTGCATTTTGATTGGTTGATGCCAATGAATGTCCAAAATTTCCTTATAACATCAACAAGACCACTAAAACATCAGCTTAGCTACGTTTAACAGCAAAACAACCCCTCCGCTGTAAGACAAAATATGATCACAAGATATTCTTGTAAGTTATTGTTTGGAACAAACAAGAATTATTATTAATCAAAATGAGAGATTTTATTGCAACAAAGAGAACTTATAACAGACACACCAAACAGAACTGACCAGCCGTATTGATGTTATAGCTGTTTTGAAGTTACACCTCTCTAGATATATACATTTAATCGCTTCCATAAGCAAGGTTCCCTCTAACTTTTTTGTAGTCTGTGCATAAATTTTGGTGTTTATTTTGTGAATGCTGTTGCTTTACATTGGTGTGTGTGTGTGTGTGTGTGTGTGTGTGTGTGTGTGTGTGTGTGCAGACATTTCTCAGCTGTTTGCACCTTTTTCTCCCTGGTGTGCGTACGCACACGTGCACAACTTAGAAGGAACATTGTCCATAAAGCAGAAAGAACGATACTAAGAATTGTTACACAAAACCTATCCAGTTACCATTTCATTCATCTCCTTGAATCAATACTCAAAATAGCATTGCAGCTTTTACATCATATTCATACCTATGGTGAACATTAATGTTTCCTATCACACAAGAAACTTTGATCTTTTATCGCTAACATTTTCAACCTAATACAGATTTTGATTATCAAATAACTTGATGAGAAAGGACAAATCGTTATCTCTCTCTACATCAATTACACTAAATGTGACAAGTACACGAGAAAGTGGCGTTGCAGCTAAACACTAGGCATGTATGTGTTGAGCTGTATAAAAGGTAAACGTATTGCTTTATAAATGCATTACAAAGCTGTACGTTCAAACAATATGGTAATTTAGTAGTATAATAAAGGAAAAACAACCCAACAACAACAAATAGCATGCAAGAAAAGGCGGCTATTGAAAAATAATCGTTAATGGCCAGGGGTGGGGGTAATTGAAGTAAGAGAAGTATTCACAGGGAAGGCTCTATGGTTAGAAAGAGAAATGGCTGATAGATACAGCTCTTAGGCTGCACGTGCCAAAAAATGCTCTCTTACCCTCCGTACACCTTGCCCATTTTCACTTCAAGAATGAGAGATCTAATAACGAACATCAATAAAATAAATTCGAAAACATACAGATATCAAACATCAATAAAATAAATTGACTTTCTTTAAACATACAGATATCAAACATCAATAAAATAAATTGACTTTCTTTAAACATGCAGATATCAAACATCAAGAGAAATAAATTTGACTTTCTTTATATCAAACATCAAGAATGACGCTAATTTTTAACATCGAGGCAAAAAAAATTAATAAACACTGAAATTGAAGAACATTTAAGTTTTCACACATAAGTGGCAGAGAGAGAAAAAAACTAAAAATTTGCAAATGACCAAAGAAGAAAAATAAAGAAGCAAGACAGAGGTAACATTGCCGCAGCAAGCCAGCATTACAACAACGCATGATACGCCACGAGAGGGGAAAACCCTGCTCTTGGATCTATCTCCTCTTAGTTTGTTTTCTTCTAAAGCAATTCATCTCCCTCCCGTTGCTCACTTTATACATACTACAGCGAACAGCAATCCTTTTACGTTCACTGTCAACTTTAAATTACGTCATATGAAATCATTGTAGGCCGTCATATATAAAGAGACGGGGTAAAAAAATCAAATAGTTATGCCACATTGAGATGCATAAGCTTTTTTGTTTTTTAAATTATGACAAACTCACATCAAGGAATTTTTGTTTGTTTATTTGAGAAACCAGAGGATTAAAAATTATGACGAAATTACTAGAGAGATGTATAACTCCTTTTTTTTTTGTATAACTCCTTTTTTTTGTTTATTTGAGAAACCAGAGGATTAAAAAATTATGACGAAATTACTAGAGAGATGTATAACTCCTTTTTTTTTTGAGAAATCACAGTGTGGAAGAGGTGACCATGACAACATTTTTAAAGTACAGAAACTTCGTTTTTTCTGATCAAGCAAAAATAAAACAACTAATTATTACAAAAATATTCAAAGAGGAGGAAGTTTTTGTTTTTGTTTGAGAAATTAGAGTATATTAAAAAGGAAATATTGACCAAATCGTAAAAGTGGAGAGAACATTTAATTTCTTTGAGAAATAAGAATATTTGAAAAATTAAGAAAATATTGTTTACAAAAACAGAAACAATTTTCTTTATTCGATAAAACTGGGACATTTATAGAAAAAAGGTGAAAAAAAAGATAATGACGTCGGCAAGCATACCTGTTTGGTTTCCTTTCACCTTTGGCTCATCTTTGCCACTATCTCCGTCCTACCATGCCTACCCCCACCACTATTGCTGAAAGAAAAGAAACGGAAAGAAAGCAAGCTTCACAACACATAAGGGGGCGGGGGAAGACGCACAGAAATCACAACAAAAAAGAACGCAGTTTGGGAGACAAGGCTTGGAGGGGGAGAAAGGGAGAGAAAAAGAGGAGAGAAGAAGAGAGAGAGAGAGAGAGAGAGAGAGAGAGAGAGAGAGAGAGAGAGAGAGAGAGAGAGAGAGAGAGAGAGAGAGAGAGAGAGAGAGAGAGAGAGAGAGAGAGAGAGAGAGAGAGAGAGAGAGAGAGAGAGAGAGAGAGAGAGAGAGAGAGAGAGAGAGAGAGAGAGAGAGAGAGAGAGAGAGAGGAGAGAGAGAGAGAGAGAGGAGAGAGAGAGAGAGAGAGAGAGAGAGAGAGAGAGAGAGAGAGAGAGAGAGAGAGAGAGAGAGAGAGAGAGAGAGAGAGAGAGAGAGAGAGAGAGAGAGAGAGAGAGAGAGAGAGAGAGAGAGAGAGAGAGAGAGAGAGAGAGAGAGAGAGAGAGAGAGAGAGAGAGAGAGAGAGAGAGAGAGAGAGAGAGAGAGAGAGAGAGAGAGAGGAGAGGGAGAGAGAGAGAAGATAGAGAGAGAGAGAGAGAGAGAGAGAGAGAGAGAGAGAGAGAGAGAGAGAGAGAGAGAGAGAGAGAGAGAGAGAGAGAGAGAGAGAGAGAGAGAGAGAGAGAGAGAGAGAGAAAGAGAGAGAGAGAGAAAGAGAGAGAGAGAGAGAGAGAGAGTGTAGTTCGATTCTGTTTAATGTTCACAATGGTTTCTGTTTATTCCCTTGTATGTGACTTGTATTCGTCCTTACGGGGGCTGTATCATCTTATGTCATGTTCATATTTCACACTTTGGTGGGAAAGGAAATAAAAAAGGGAAAATATTGTTCTTATCTACGATCTGTCTGTATCTGTATCTGTAGCTGTATCTGTAGTCGTAGAATCCCTACTGGGCTTTAATACAATGGCAGTGAGAGAGTTGGTCTGTCTGCTTACTAATCAAAATATGGTTTAGTGTTTTAGTCTTGTTGTTGGCTGAATATTGCTGTTTTGAAACTGTCAGCTGTCGGTTTGTGTATGCTGTCTTCGTCTAAGTTGGTCTTATCATTTCTATCGGGTTTATGAGGTACCGCGTCAGTCTACATGTCATACATGGTGTTCTCAGGAAAGAAGTAAGACCTACCAGTGTCTTTCGCCAACCGTCCACATCCGCTGTGACAAGAGACAGATATGAGGGGCAAGAAGGAATAGCTGGCAGTCCTATCCACTAACAACAGCAGGCAGAACAAGACACAACAATATTGAGCATATATTGGAGTATATCCAGCTTTAAATGAGGTCAAATGATTTTATATTCTATGGCTTCCTCCACTGGGAATCGACCACAGGCTTCCTGAGTGGCAATCAGGTTGGCAGTCAGAAGCTGTGTCGACTGAGCTACCAGCACATCAAAACTTTTTTGAGAAGGATAAAATGAACCAGGACATCACTAAAATTCTGATTTAAAAAAAAAATTTGATTTACCCACATCTACAACTAAGGTGATCTCGGGAGTTTCGGTAGGACTTTTAATTTTGCTCGGGCTGTCCTGTAAACAGCTAAGGGATCTTTAACAGGCACACAGAGTGTTATCGTCCGTCTCTGATCGGACTAGGGCCAAGGGGGTAGATTTTGCTCGAAAAAAAATCGAGAAAACCCACTACCTTTTGGTTGAGAGGCCAACACCTTGCCTTTGTGGACTACCGAGTCCCCCTAAAAAAATCTGAGTAGATTCATATTTTCACAGTGGGATCTGAATTGTTTGTGCCGACCGTGAGTTATTCTTAGGGCCCGCCAGGTCTGGTTTTGGTGTGTCGTAACTCTAACATAAAGAGGTGGTGAAAACGTGAGTAGCTCAGAGAGTGATAAGAAGGCTTCTAAGAGAGGAAGGTACACAAAAACATCAACAACTTCTATTCAACACCGGTGCTAGTCAGTGACCATAGAGACATACAAGGTGTGGCAACAGAGAACAGAGAGTTATAAAAACAACATATTAGCAGACAATATCACCACTAGTCATACAACATCTACTTGAGGACTTACTGTCTACAACAATTTTAGGTGAAGAAATGATACATAAGGTATACAATGGATGAAAAAACAAAGGAACAAAAACAATCAATTCAACTTAATAAGACACAACCACAAAATGATACAATCTGTTGTTTCTTTTTTAAGGCGCATGTTGAAACAGATAAAACACAACCTTTTGCGTATTTTGACATTTGTGTAACTTTATATCTATTTTCAATCAAGCTTTTTCGTCCCTCAAAAGATGTAACGTATTTCTTTACCAATTTAAGCTTTGAATTACAAAAAGCCACAAGGTTTCCCAAGCTTTCTTTCTCTTTGTCCCCCGTTGAAATATTATTCGTCTGTGTCTCCATTATAGTGCCGCAAATGTTTTCACTCGTAAAACGATTACTTTAAACTTGTGGGATTTCATCTCATTGGCCTAAAACCCGGAACAGTCTCTATCCCTTTTCAAGCGCACACCTTAAAAAAGGAAGTAATAAACAACACAAGTCTTAAGGAAATAATAACACACTACCATGAACACCAATATACATAACAAAGCTATTCAAAAATAAACCAAAAATAGAAATAAATACAAACAGAAAGGGTGCAACGAAACAGTAACAACGTTTGAATAATGTAGACAACGAGGTTTGCTGGTGCTTGAAATGCAACATACCTCGGGGTGATGACTCCAAATTTGGGCGACGGAACAGGTTTAGATACCGTCATGGTTGGGAAACTGCGGCTTGGAGGAGGTCGCACACTAAAATGATAATCATTCATAAATGTTTGTACATGTATTTTCAAAATGAAAAAAAAAAAAAAAAATCTATTATTCATTCATTTTATCAATATTTTTAATTACTGTGGAACAGCATTGCAAGTCCATGTTCTATTAGATAAGATAAGATAAGATAAGATAAAATAAGATAAGATAAGATAAGATAAAATTAGATAAGATAAGAAAAAAGATAAGGCAAGATAAGACAAGACAAAATAAGATATGATAAAAGATAAGGCAAGATAAGACAAGACAAGATAAGATAAGATATATCGTTAATGTCCCAAAATACAGTCACAGTTGCTTTGGTGGTACACCAGATTTCACAGTAGAACAAGATACACTTTATACTACTATACAAGGGTAGTGAAGCACGGTATATACATTACGATACAGTTCAAGAATTAAAAAGCAAAAATCATCATAGTACAGTGGCCGTATTGTGAACGTTTAAAAGAGAGTCTTAACTACTAGAGTGCATGGTGGTGTTGGTGATGGTATTTGCGAAGGAGAGGAACAATTTCTTGTATCTCTCCTTTGCCATAACAAGTGACTGGATCTTCTGGAGCGATGTGACAATTTCATTTGTGATTTAAATTCGACCTGCATGGCAGTTGGCAGATCCTTGTAAAATAGGATCGTGTGCACATTCTACTTTCTGACTTTTGCAGACTTCTTATTTAATCAAAAGACACAAAATTTCTAAATGTTGAGGACTGTACGGTGATAGTTCTTCAGTTCCAATAAATCTCTAAAAAAAAACAACTTCTAACCCTTCTGACTACATCTTGCTATATTGTAAAAACGGTTCCGCCTAAATCAACACCGAGGGGTTTTTATGAGTGAGCTCTTTTATCACCTTTGCGTAGTACCCTTAAACCTTCTCCCCTGCGAGATACAAAACAAAATCCACTGAAACCTTCTGATTGATATAAAAGAAAGATTCAATTCTCCTTAACTTTTGACCAATAACGGTCCACACAGCTCATGCTATCCCTAAATCTGGCGTTTGAACTCCCACGATCATCATGAGAACAACATCTCTGACTGGCTCTTGACCGACTGACCTCTAGTGATTTTATAAACCAGGACTGCCGAGTCCGTCGTCGTGTGTCACATGACCAGGTGATACTTACGACTGACACTCCTTGGCTTGCTCATGCAGTGGATGCTGTTGATAGTGTCCCAATATTTCAAACACCAGCGGCTGAGTCTTGATGTAGTCAATAAATGCCTTGGTGGAAGTCACAGTAAACTAGAGGGGAACACACAGGTCAGATAGATATTAAAATGCTTTTAAAAAAAACAACCCACCCAGCAATACCCCCTTCCCAATAAAAAAGCACACATGAAAAACCCCCCACCAAAATCTAGTCGACTCAGTTTTTTGAGAAATTTGCTTTCAAAGTTCAAATATGTTGTGAACTTTTTGCTATTGCTTGTCAAAACATTTTTGAAACAGAAATTAGACAAATGTGAAAACTGCATAATTTGAAGATGACAAAATCAGAATTATGACAGTGTGTGTAAGTAATTCAATGTTACCAATACACATGGACTTACATCGTCAGTGAAACTGCCTAAACGTGTAAGTCCATGATATATGCCATATGAGATTTGTCCTTAAATGACCAAAAGCATATTTCTTTCGTAACCTTACAAGTATTGGAGGCCTTGAACCAATAGAAAAGCTCATTTTAAGCACACGATCTTAACGAAGATTTCCATTTTCCTTTCCAAAAAGCATACTATTATCATAGAGTTTGCTTATTTATGACGTTCTTCGCTTCTCAAAAAAAATGACGTCAGGCCTACGAATGCGATAAGACCATTTGACCAACAATACGATATTATGTCTATCAAGCCACTAATACGTACAGACTATAAATTTACTGTATAACATTAATTTTTAGATGAGACTTTTCTATTCTTCAAAGGGACTTGAAAGAGAAGAAACGTGTAGTGGCATAGAAGAAGAGAAGAAGTCGAAGTAAAACAAAATGTTAACTACAATGTTAACACAATGTTAACTACAATGTTAACTACAATGTTAACTACAATGTTAACTACAATGTTAACTATGTTAAATGTTAACAATGTTAAATACAATGTTAAATACAATGTTAACTACAATGTTAAATACAATGTTAAATACAATGTTAAATACAATGTTCACTACAATGTTAAATACAATGTGTAGACATAATGTTCACTACAATGTGTAGACATGTGTGTAGACATAATGGTTACCCACCACGCTCTCCACTTTCATGCATGGCTGTACACAAATTAAAAGCAAAGGAAATGGTGCACGTCCACAGTGGTATTCTAAAATTTAGTTCGATTCAGTTGGAATGAACAAGTTTTGTTTGTTTCATTTAAACAGGTCTTGTTTGTTTCATTTGAACAGGTTTTGTTTGTTTCATTTGAACAGGTTTTGTTTGTTTCATTTGAACAAGTTTGTTTGTTTCATTTGAATAAGTTTTGTTTGTTTCATTTGAACAAGTTTTTGTTTGTTTCATTTGAACAGGTTTTGTTTGTTTCATTTGAACAGGTTTTGTTTGTTTCATTTGAACAAGTTTTGTTTGTTTCATTTGAACAAGTTTTGTTTGTTTCATTTGAACAAGTTTTGTTTGTTTCATTTGAACAGGTTTTGTTTGTTTCATTTGAACAGGTTTTGTTTGTTCCATTTGAACAGGTTTTGTTTGTTTCATTTGAACAAGTTTTGTTTGTTTCATTTGAATAAGTTTTGTTTGTTTCATTTGAACAAGTTTTGTTTGTTTCATTTGAACAGGTTTTGTTTGTTTCATTTGAGCTGGTTTTGTTTGTTTCATTTGAACAAGTTTTGTTTGTTTCATTTGAACAAGTTTTGTTTGTTTCATTTGAACAGGTTTTGTTTGTTTCATTTGAACAGGTTTTGTTTGTTTCATTTGAACAAGTTTTGTTTGTTTCATTTGAACAAGTTTTGTTTGTTTCATTTGAACAAGTTTTGTTTGTTTCATTTGAATAAGTTTTGTTTGTTTCATTTGAACAAGTTTTGTTTGTTTCATTTGAACAGGTTTTGTTTGTTTCATTTGAGCAAGTTTTGTTTGTTTCATTTGAACAAGTTTTGTTTGTTTCATTTGAACAGGTTTTGTTTGTTTCATTTGAACAGGTTTTGTTTGTTTCATTTGAACAGGTTTTGTTTGTTTCATTTGAACAAGTTTTGTTTGTTTCATTTGAACAGGTTTTGTTTGTTTCATTTGAACAGGTTTTGTTTGTTTCATTTGAACAGGTTTTGTTTGTTTCATTTGAACAAGTTTTGTTTGTTTCATTTGAACAAGTTTTGTTTGTTTTTGAACAAGTTTTGTTTGTTTCATTTGAACAGGTTTTGTTTGTTTCATTCAAATGTACCCCATCCACCAAAGACAATTATCTGGGGTTGAACGTAGATTGCAAAATGAAAGATGACGTGTGAAAGAGTGAAATGGAAAAAGAAGTAGGACCTACCAGTAGTAGTTCCCACCAACTGACCATTTCTCGGTCTATTAACATTTCATTTCAAACTTTATACAGCAGAGTCCCAGGGTCGGCATATCCTCGGCTCAGAATTAAATTGACCTAATTACACACAAACTCAATTTGAGAAACAAAGCCTTTTGAATTCTCAGCTTGTAAAGAGAGTTTGAAGTCAGGACAAAGTGCAAGTGACAATTGTGACAAACGTAAACCAAATTTTGTGACATTTGTGTGTGTGTGTGTGTGTGTGTGTGTGTGTGAGAGAGAGAAAGGACACTTGATGACTTCAACTTCAAATATCCTCAAAAATCCCTTGGCACATCATAAGTCTGGGAGCTGACATTAGAACCAAGCTACAAACAGACAAATTATAAACACAAAAGGGAAAAATACACAAACAGTGATCTCACATTCTGAACGTGGTAGAAGCCAAGAGGGGGGCCCTTGCCAGTGTTTTTCAGGGGCTCGGTGGAGAAAGCCTCGTCATGGCGATGCAGAAAGCTGTCACAGAGACGGAGACAAAAAACACAAATATTCTAATCAAATCTATGTATACATATTTCCCTTTCTCTCTGCAAATCCTTTTCTGTGTCTTTGTTTGTCTATCTGCCTGCCTGTCTACCTGCCTGTCCGAGTCTGTATGTCTGTCTCACTTTTTATATTTAACTCTCACTCACTCGTTCTCTCTCTCTCTATGTCTGCCTGTCTGTCTGTCTGTCTGTCTGTCTGTCTGTCTGTCTGTCTGTCTCTCTCTCTCTCTCTCTCTCTCTCTCTCTCTCTCTCTCTCTCTCTCTCTCTCTCTCTCTCTCTCTTTGTCTGTCCCTGTCTGTCTATCTCTCTCTCTTTCTTAATGTAAATGTATATTTTCATCTTAAATGTGTTTAAATTCCAAATTTTTTATTTTGTTTTCTACTCTTTAGACTTGTGCTTAATGAATCACAACATTAAAAGGCTGTGTAATAATTATCGTCAACTTATTAGTACCCTTTAAAATTGACACTTTGTCTAGTCAATGACAAAATTTAGCTTTCGATATAGAATCTGGCTGTTGACTTGCAATACTTAAGAGTTTCTATCAATATATTTATATATTTAAAAAAAAAAACCCAAAAAAACCCAAAAACAAAACAAACTGAACTCACTTGAACTGGCAAAAAATGTCTGCGTATTCTGACGAGATGCTGAAAGCCTGCTGGACCGTCACCCTAAACTGGAATTGTTTGCCGATGGTCAGGTGATCTGGGATCTCAGCCGATATCATCTCAGGGCAGAAGTCGAATATGTTTGTCTTCTGGTTGTCCTGCATCAGTTGGCCGCCCTCTGAAAGGATTGAGGTAAAACTTGGAATCAACATTTATTGGGACAAATAGGCATAGAAATTTTGAGAATGACCGACAGGCATACAAACAGACAGACAGACATATAGATAGAATGCTGGTTTGTTTGTTTCACTGAAACTTATCCAATCTACTATATCATGGTGATCTCAGGGAAAATTACGGGGAAGAGCAAAATGAAATATATGTGAAAGAGTGAGAGGAAAGATGTAGAATTTATCAGTAGCAATGAGTTTCAATCCATCTTGGACATTGCACAGTAAACTCCAAAAAACACTACAAAGTCTCATCTACAATGAGAAGCAGCCTGGAAGCTCAGATGGTATCGCGTCTTGCCTACCACAGAAAGCTCCTATGTACGTACCTTTCTATATAAATACATACTTATGGACTCAAAGCCCCAAAAAGCCATACTAACTACGTCTTTTTACATACTGGTTGGCAAATACGCTCCAACAATGCCCGTGTTTCCCTCTCTTTTCCACCTCTCTCAAAGTCTTCCCCGACGATGAGTTTTGCATTTACTTTTACTGCAGGCAGACGGATCTCACAAACCGCTTCAGATCACTCGTTGGTACACAAAAAACAAAACAAATCTCATGTGTATTCACCTGAGGCAAGGAGCATGTTGTCCATGACCTGTCCCTCGCCTTCCACAACACGAATCTCTTCAAGGGAGGAAACTGTTTCCATGGGTTTGGCCATGACGGAGGGTAGTGGGAAGCTGGTGGCGTGCTCACTTTTCTGTGAATAGGGGGGAAACGGAGAATAAAGTGTGAAAGATGAAAGATAACCAGACTGAGATTTTACCCTTTTAACTTCACAAGCCATGCCTTTAACCCTTGTCTTGCCAAGCCCTTTTTTTGCTCTATGTAATCCCCATTGTTAAAAATTTGAGAAACTTTTCAAGAAAGTCAGTGCTACCTAAAAAAACCCCAACCCATTAACGTTGCAACCAGACGTCACAAAGCAATGAAATGTTCTAAATAGCTGCTAGCTAAATGTACAAGGTTATCATGTTGAAATTCATAAGCCATTCTTGAGGGCTGCCAATTTCTTTCTCTCCTCCCCACCTAACCCTGCTACTACGTCTTCCTGCTTGCCTGTTGTCGGGTGGCAATTAGTCTTGTTATCTCCATCTCCTAACCCCAGGTACAGATCTAAACTTTCATTTGTGATCTTGGATCTTCAGTTAAATCAGAACTTCTATTTCTATCATAAAAATATTCATCTCCTAAGTCAAGACCGTGTCCCCAGACATTGCTGTCATCATCAGAAGCCATTTTGGATTGTGTCGATATGAATAATGCACCCAAAACAAAAAAAGTTAAAAATCGATAAATTCAATTTAAAAATGTATTTCAGTACAATGAGATCCCATGAGCAAAGGGACGTAACTTGTAATACTTCAACAAGCCTTCTCTACTCGATTCACTTTCTCATTGGGTCCTATTATAAATCTGCCTTATGGGGCGGACTCCGCAATGGGAATGCATGCCGGAAATTGCGCCAAAAAGGTGAATGTGGCAATGTAAGGGTTAAACTTTCAAGCCATCCTCTTCGTAGACTTCAACCCTGCAATTTATAGTCAAAGGTCCAACCCTGCAATTCATAGTCAAAGGTCTAGCCTTGCAATTTATAGTTAAAGGTCCAACCCTGCGATTTATAGTTAAAGATCCAACCCTGCAATTTATAGTTAAAGGTCCAACCCTGCGATTTATAGTTTAAAAGGTCAAACCCTGCAATTTATAGTTAAAGGTCAAACGATTTATAGTTAAAGGTCCAACCCTGCAATTTATAGTTAAAGGTCCAACCCTGCAATTTATAGTTAAAGGTCCAACCCTGCAATTTATAGTTAAAGGCCAAACCTTGCAATTTATAGTCAAAGTCCGGCCTTGCAATTTATAGTCAAAGGTCCAACCTTGCAATTTATAGTCAAAGGTCCATACCTTTGAATCACCTCATGACCATGACAGCTTTAACATAAAAACTTATCAAATATACCACCTGCCTCACCTTGCTAAAATACTCCTCATCACAAAACGTAATTTTGGCATTGCCAGATTGTTTGATACCAGGGGCCATCTCTTGAGGCTCGTCTTGATCTGAAATCAACAGTTCAAATGTCACCATTAGCTGGTATATCAAACACAGCAATGTGAAAATTTCATTGTTCGCTTGTTTCACGGAGTTTACCCTGTCCCCCACATGTGTCAATCTCAGAGTGAATAAAGAGAAAACAACAAGACGACAGACATGTTAACAAGTGAAATGAAAGAAGTAGGACCTACCAGTAGCCATGCCACCTGCCCATCAAATATAAAGCTAAACATACACGGGTCGTTGTATGTGTACGGGGTAATTTGGGGTGAACATACATGATCAGTCGTCTGTGTACGGGGTAATTTTAGGGGGAACATACAAGGTCAGTCATTGTCTGTGTACGGGTAATTTGGGGGAAAAATTGTATTCTTAATAATAACAATGATGATAAGGAATTTATAGAGCGCCCAAAGGCGCTTTATATTGTATATTTCAACAAGGACAATGAAAATTTCAAAACTCACACTTCAAACATACATACATGCACACATACGTACTCATACTTCCAGATAAACGTTCTTGTAAAAACAACTTTCCCCATCATCTCCGTAATGTATCGACGGTGAAAGTTTCAAACGTGTAAGTCAATTTTGGATGTTTTGAGAAAATCAAAGAAAACGATGCCACGTTTTTTAATCTATATTCACGGATATAAAAGGTGTGCAAGTGTCAAAAACTAGGCCCAACAAGGATACGCGGATTGCTCATATAGGTTATCATATGGGTTTCTATTGGTTCTTGTGCCACTGAATCCCAACTAGACGAAGCTAATTTTAGACACTTCCTAATGTTAAAATAAGATAAGATAAGAAGAATATTTATATTGCGCCTTCCTCAGAAGAGCTCAAAAGCAAAATGATTACACAGGCATGGCATTATGGCTAAAACATTTTACATAAAACAGATGAAAAAAAAATAGAGGTGTTACTAATTTTAGACTTGCGTGGTTTGCCAAATTTTGGCTGCTCACCGTCTATATTTTTTGGCTGCTTGTTTTGTATCACTTGCAAATCTCAACCAATGAAGTCAAAACTAAAAACATTCACTGCTCTAACTGCAGCAGTCAACATTTCCTTTTGAAAGAACAAATGAGCAAATTAATTTGTTTGTTAGTAAAACATATAACTAACTGCATCTAACTGCAGGTCAAACTCAAAAAAACAATTTCTAGTTGTTAAGTGTTCTATGCACGGATAGCAATCGGCACAGCTAAGACATATCCAAAGACTATAGCGTGGCCATAATGTTTCTGTAGACTGACCTGTGATAGCCTGAACTGCAATGCGCAGATAACCTTTGACATCACCCTTGTCGTTGACTATCGCCACACGGTGCTGCAAGGGTACTGGGTAGTACAAGTTGCTCAGATAGACAAACGCCCTGGGGACACACACACACACAGGTAAGATAATCAGATCTTTGGCCCTAACCTGAATGTAATGACTAATGACATGAAATAATGTTGAAGCCCTGAAGGAACAAAAAGATGAGACAAATACAAAGGAATAGACAGAAAAAATCTTTAGGGACCATTGGAATTAAACCCGCAACCTCTGTCACCACCCATTCCCTCACCTTCAAAACGAAAACATCTACCAAGCTAAATGTATGTAATATTATGTTCCTTCAATGCTTTTCCTAGGCCAGAGCTTTTCCTGGCTTCTGTAGCGTGAAGTGGAACAGATGATAATGGAAAAGGACACAGGTTTGTTTTTACACCCCAGTAAGTATTTGTACCAATTCGCATCTGGGTCAAGTGGGGAAAATGCGTGTTAAGTGTCTTTCCCAAGGAATACAACGTTGGAGCGAGGTTTGCTAGATTTGAACATAGAAC
>JAXRKP010000823.1:25000-55000 GCA_037039925.1 Doris montereyensis | reverse complement strand
ATGGACCTGGGCACACTGTTGAACTGATCCCTTCAATAATAAAATACAAATGATAATATAATAAATAAAAAAAGCTGTACAATAATTTTGGCTCACACAAAGACTGGAGTCATAGTAAAACTAACTATTACTTTCTTCTTATTCCTTGTCTAAGATGATTCTTTAAAGATCAACACAATAATGATGATAACAATAATACTTACACTAAAACTAATAATAATAATAATAATATACGTAATGATAATATTAATAATAATAATAATAATAATAATAATAATAATAATAATAATAATAATAATAATAATAATAATAATAATAATAATAAAAATAATATAAAAAATAATATTAAAAATAATAATAATAATAATAATAATAATAATAATAATAATAATAATAATAATAATAATAATAATAATAATTATAGTAGCAGTACTAATTTATATTATGATCATGATCATGCTAATGATGATAAGCATCTCAGCTTATCTCAGACAACTGAGTATTTGGAATACAACAGAGCAAATACACTGAAAGGAAACATACTGAAATGCAAAAAGTACAACCCCCCTACACCCCCCTTCCTCCTTCCCCATCCAAAATAAGGTGAAACACAGAACACAGACACACACACACACACACACACACACACAATGACAAACTATTATCATCAAAAGCGTACACAAACACTGACAAATCCAGGAAGCGAAACCAAATAAAAAGGAACACCACACCAATGGAGGCCCAATGGAGGCCACGCCTGATTTCGCAACCAACGAGCTTCAAGTAGCCACTTTTGACTGAGTGAATGAAACTAACCGCATCCACCATAAGCGGTGGTCTCAGGGTGAATTAAGATTAAAGAGAAAATAGACAGATTAACAAAAATGGATGAAAGGAAAGAAGTAGGATTTACCAAAGAGCATCTATCAACCTGCCGTTATAAATGTATATACATATATATATATATATGTAGTTGAATACCTTATAAAGAAAAAAGAAGGCAAACCCAATCAGGTGGGTTTCTATCCTGGTAAGTGGAGCATGGAATGGCACTGATGTTTTGTTTTGTGGAAAAAAGGGGCTTGGGGAGTGGGGTTCTTCTTTCTTTATTGTTTAATTTTCAATAGGAAAACAACAACAAAAAGAACAACAAATATACCAACCAAACAAAAGAAGCTCTTTGCCCCCCCCCCCCCCGCCTGCCGCGCCCCCCCCCCCCCCACTCCCAACCAAAAACAAAGTGAAACGAAAAACATTAAAAAAAAACAAACTAAAGCAACAACAAAGAAAGCCACCCAAGAACAGTTCAAGAGGTGTGTGTGTGTGTGTGTGTGGGGGTGGGGGGGGGTGGGGGGGAAGTCCCCATCCCAACCTAAGATCACTGCAAATGGTGGAGGTGAATAAGCACACACTGCACAGTATATCATCATGTCACTCAGAGATGGGGAAAGAAATGTTGTTTACTGAACACACAGGTGTTCCAGCGACAGGTGTTCCACAGACAGATATTCCACAGACAACCTGTTGTTTCATTGCAATGTATCCTTGTCCACGATATGCAGTGATCTCAGGGTGAGTGAAGAGGACACGGCAAGATGAAAGACACATGAATGGAAACAAGAAGGACCTACCAGTAGAACCCGCAAACCACCCACAGCGATACTCTGCTTATAGCACACCGAGTTCTGAACTCAGAGAAGTGAAGCCAGAAAATGAGATCTTTGCACTCCTATGAAGTCTTATGTCTATGTCTATCTCACCTATAATGCAGAACAGGCTAGTTTCTTTGCAATTTACCCCCATCTACCATCACGATGATCTCATGGTGAGTCAAGGGGAAACAGCAACATGAAAGAAAGACATTTGAAAGAGTGAAAGGAGAAAACAGGACCTATCACTAGCGCCTGTGAATGAGTACCCAGCTAAAGTTAAAGAAAAATCTTGTTAGAGTGTTAGTATGAAGCGCTTTACAGGCTTCTGTACTGTATGCTCCTAAGAGAGTTGAGAAGGACTTTGAATGATAGGCCCGCTGAGATAAATGATGTGCAGTCGGTGAACCTGCACTAGTGCGGGAATATGGCCTATAAATCCTAACTTTGTCTTTAACTTGACCTTTACTACAAATCACGCCAATTTCATCTTCTCGTCGTCGTCTCGCCTTCATCCATATGGGGCCCTAGCATCCATTTCACAACCATATTTATTACTCTCAGCCACACCACCCTCCCTCCCAGCCCCCTCCCCAACAATTAAAAAAAACCCTGCCCATGCACTTCACTGTTTGCTCTCAATATGAAATGATTATTTATATTTTTTTAAAGGTGGGTATAATCTACCACACCTGTAAACATAAAACATTCATACATAAACAAAATGTACATCTGTGGGCGACTCAAAAAAAGTATAAATTTATACATATATACGTAAATCACAACGTGTAGCGAAAAAAAGAATGGAGAAATTCACATGACGTATAAAGGCATAACAGCTGATGAAAAAGTAGCGGTGAGGGCATACATAGCGTTATATACAAATTCTCTTATATGCACATCATATAAAATAAAACACAAACAAAATAAATCCAACAAAAAAGTGAATGACCGATATGAATGGCTAGAAGAGAAAAGCCAAAATAAAAAATAAACAGAAAATGAAGAAACACCTGATGGGGGAAACACTGAGAAAGAGAGAGATAAAAAAAAACCCAAAACAAAACAAAAACAAACGAAGCAAGCAAAAGCGTTGCTTCCCTGACCTTGATGGAATGAGGGTGCGGAAGTTAAAAACGTTTTGCTGGCCACAGCCTGACAGGCAGTGGAAAATGTCCTGCTTTGCCTCTGGCGTATCTGGCGACAGGTCTTCGTTATAAATTTCTCTCATGAGAGTGAGCCGATGTCTTTTGGGTTGTTGTGAGAGCATGAGATGAAGAGACAGAAAGAGAGCCATACAATTGGAACGTGAGGGGAACATAGAGAGACACCACGGGTGGTGTGACAGAGACGGGGAGAGGGAGAGGAGGGAGAGGAGAGGAGAGGGAGAGAGAGAGAGAGAGAGAAGAGAGAGAGAGAGAGAGAGAGAGAGAGAGAGAGAGAGAGAGACAGAGAGAGACAAAGAGAGAGAGAGAGAGAGAGAGGTGGGGGCAAGGAGGAAGAGGGGATGAGTTAGGGGAGGAAGATTTGGGGGTGGGGGGGGGTAAGGTAAGAAGAGGGAGACAAATGGTCACACGGACAAGGCAAAACCCTGATCTTCATCATCATTATCATCATCGTCATTATCATATTATCAATGAATCTTTGAAAACTCATAGATCACTCAGGATGTACAACCAAAGATCAAATATTTAAAGATGTGGAGAGAACGTTACATATAAAACAAATGTTTTTAAATTCCAACAAAAACATCGATAACAATTTCTTAAATTTACCCCTTTCAAGATGTCTTTCCTTTATAGCAAATTTAAATACAATGCTATACAAAGACACACAAAAAACCCCCCAACCCAACCCAACAGGATTCTCTTTGACCTTGTTCCATTTATCTTTTATATCTTCTTTTTGTCTCAGACCTAAAAATTAAAAGCTCATTCAATTACTGGGTAGGTGATACAGAATAAGCATGAGACAACAAATATAATACAATTAATATGAGAACAAACAAATAACCCCAAACTTGAACAAACATCCCACCCCATCCCTCGTTCAAACACCCCAACCAAACCACAAACTTACCCCCCCCACCCCTTACGATTTCGCCCCAAAAACACAACACAATAGCAGTGCTGGTCATTTTTCTGTGGGTTTTTTTCTTTCTTCTTCTTTCTTTACCTTCTCCCCATCATTTATTCCTTTTAAAAATTTAACAAACTTTGTCCTTTGTCACCAATTTGGATATAAATAATATTCCATCTCTAAAACCTAATTCAAGTAAATCCATAAAACATGTTTCAAACACGCAGGATGCAATATAAACATGAAACGAAAAAAAAAATTGAGGAAAACACGTTCAAACCCCAAAGTGGTACTGACTAAATGGCTAAAATGGTAAGGAAATCAAGACAAGTTGTATTTTCCTGAAAGGACTCTCATTATCAGTCTTCTCATCACACACAAAATTCATAAAAGTATGATTTTGCCCTTGATATTTTTTTTTTTTATCTTTGTATTTATTTTAACAAAATTAAGAAATTAATGTTTCTTAAATCAAATCTAAGGAAAAAGCAACACACACATATTCATGACCAAAAAGCGAAATCAAAATTAAAATTGTCGTGATATATTCCTTTCAGTACTTAACGAAATTGGAATGCAGAAGATAAAAATACAAAAGAACGGAAAGAAACGAAGAAAAACGAAAATAATAAAAGGAGAAAAAAGAAAAAGAAAAACCCAAGACAAACCCCCTCCCCCTCCCCTTGCAGTAGAACTCCCCTCTAAAACAACTGCGGACGCTTTGAATCAAAACACATTGCTCAGTCGATGCATCATGCAATAAAAGGGCACTGGATTTTAGGGAAAATAAGTAAAAATTCTCTCTATAAAGCTTTTACAGCCAAATCATCTTACATCATGAAATCAGAATAAATGTGATACATCGAAAAAGTAGGCTTATGAGGTCAACTTAGTCAAAGGTCAAATGTCCTGAGAGAAAAATGAGAATAACTTGCAAATCAAGTAATATTTTGAAACAATTACTGTAAAAAGAAAAGCTGAAAAAAAAGTTTTTAAAAAGTAACACAACGAAAAAATAATAGACAAAAGAAAATACTAGGCAAGGAACAATGATCTGACAGTACATAATAATCAAGAATAGGATTGAATCGTTGCAGGGCATAAACTAGATTTAAATCATGAAGTACATGGTGTGTGTTAGTTAGCTGTTCTTGACAATATGCATACACAAAGGCATAAACCATATCGTTTTACGGATCAAACAGGGCTGGGATTGGCTGAGGTTTTACTCGGCTGAACACCGTGCGCCTGAGACGCATGTCAGCGGAATGCGATGCCAAGTAAGGAATGGTCATAATAAAAAAGAAGAAAAAGAAGAATTATAAGAATGTACAAAAAAAACAAACACAAGAAAAAAATGTAATGGTAATAAATGTAATGATAATGATCATCATTATGATGATAATAATAAAAAAAAAACTTTATACTTTAAAGCTAGATATCTACGCATCGATACAGTTATCTTCATTACAGATTAATTGATTACTTAGTAGAGATCAATAAGCAATGAGGCGATAGTTTTACTCTACAGAAATCCGCTGATAAGTCCCAGCCCTGAACAAAGAAATAAAATACAAATTTCAAACAAGTTCAAGCACGCAAAACTAAAAAAAAAAGAAAGGGGGCGGGGTATAAAAAACAGAAAAGAAAGAAAGAACAGGATTAAAACGAGACGAACAGATTAAGAAAATAATGGAAAATCCAAACACAGAAATGCAAAGCCTGTTCACACTGACCTCTCTCTGAACGGTGAAGGTGGAGAAAGAAGGAAAAGAACGGAAAGAGGCAGACAACTCAGTATATCTAAGACATTAGTGTGCAAAAGTTAATCACATACTAAATGAGAAATATATGTTTTGCATGAACGTATGACAAGGATGACGTGTACATTTCTCTTGTTTTACTGACGGATGGGAAATGTAGTGGCATTGGCACAGAATTCATTGCACTGTTGGATAAATAACATTTAACATACATCCACAAAAAAAAGATGGAAGTAAAAAGAAGAAAAACAATATGAGACAGAAAACTAAGCCTGACCTAACCAATGAAGAAAATAAAAGTTTAATATTGCTGAACTATTTCATCCTCCAACCCCCTTCCAAAAGAAATAGCAAAAACAAAAACAAAAAAAGAGAAAGAAATTAAAGTGAAAGTTGAAAACAGAAGTAACTAAGATCTCCAGTTATAACTCAAAACACAAATGATGGAAAAGACACAAATGATGGAAAAGACACAAATGATGGAAAAGACACAAATGATGGAAAAGAGTCTAGAATCTGTCTGTCAAAACATTGGCTAAGACGCTCGTAACAATACACATCTTTTTCTCTCACTTAAAACTTATGGATGATGTCATTCACAATATGCCAGCCACGACAAAACAGTTTTGTTTTTAATTAAAAAACCCAACCAAGCCAAGGACTTTAGAAATATAGAAGGCACGCAGAACAACACGTAGAATACCATTCAGCAGGGTTTCCTATGCTCCGTGTCCATGTAATGAAGATGTTTCAAGCTAATCTTACTAAATTATTTGTTTGGTTTTTTTGTTGTTCTCTTTTTAGTTTTCATTGATTCCTCAACTTGTTTGTTCTCTTTTTTAGTTTTCATTGATTCCTCAACTTGTTTGTTCTCTTTTTAGTTTTCATTGATTCCTCAATTTGTTTGGTCTCCGCCTCCTTGTGTTTGAAGTTTTCATTTCTTTATATTTTACTTCTTTTTCTTTGTCTTTTCATACTTTTTTTCTATCACTTTCTTATAATACCTTTTCCTCTGTTTTTTTCTTCTTCTTTACTTCTTTTTTCCGTTGGTTATTATTATTGTATTTCATTGTTATATTGTTTTACATCATATTATATTACATTATCATCATTATCAGTATCATTACCATTACCAGTATTATTATTTTAATCATTATTGTTATTATTATTATCCTTATTATTATCATTATTGTATTACTAGTTGTAGGCACCGATTAAATTTGTTAATACAAATTTTGTGAAATCTTTTGTCCGCCCTCGGGTTGAACATCAAATATTGGATTCCACAACTACAAAACTTTTGAATGAATTCCAAGCCCTGCGCGATTATGAGCAATAAAAGAATGATAATAATATTTTTTTTAAAAGAAAAAAAAAGAAATGAAAACAATAAAAACAATAAAAACATTGACCGGTCAATAAAAAGAATGATTCTTCGTCATAACCGGTCTGATTCACATCACCCCCCCCGCCGTGCTCACTAACCCTTCTGCCATTGCGAATATTCCTGGTGGGGTGTTCAAAAGTCATTACTTCAAAGTGACTGCTGACACAGATCTTTGTTTTGCTTCTCCTGCCTTCGATTCACTATGATATTAGCTCTAGATCTAGAGATCAAGATTAAAATCTTTTGTTCGATGATGTTTCAATCAATATATTTATATCGTATTCTGCAAATAGAATTTAGATCTAGATTTAGAGCTAGATCCAGAAGATCTGAAACTGGGTTATTTTGTCGATCATGATTAAATCAAAGTTACGCTAGAAAGAGGGACTAAAAGAGATCACATTTTTCGCCTCGTTGAAAATTTGGAACCTTTAAATGTTAAATTGCTCACTAATGGGATTGGAATTTTAAACAAAATGAGTTGCATACACTGCGCTATATCATTTTGCAACTATGGAATATATATAGGCAATTTGTAAACCTCTACCTAGATCTGGTCTTCGGCAAAACAATAAACATTGGATATACATTGGATATAGACACACAATGGCATTAATTGCAGGATTTTACATGATGGACAACTTACAGACAGCTTTGAGATAAAAGCAGGTGTAAGACAAGGTTGCCTACTATCACCATTCCTCTTTATTCTAGCAATTGAGTGGCTTATGAAAGAAACAACAGCAGGAAGAAGAAATGACATTCAGTGGACACCATGGATCCATTTAGATGATCTTGATTTTGCAGACGGCCTGGCACTATCATTACACAACCACCAGCAGAGTAAAATAACAAGTCTTTTAGAATTATCAATACTATTGGCCTGAGAATACATTCCGAAAAATCAAAGATATAAAGTGAAAACAGCAAGCTCTGAAGCAATCACCGTGGACAATAAGCCTTTGGAAGTAGTAGACAACTTTACCTATCTTGGCAGTGTAGTAGATAATGTAGAGGGAACAACAGCAGATATCAAGACAAGAACAGGAAAATCAAGAACAGCATTCAGGAACTTAAACAAGATCTGGAAGGACCGCACCATCACCACTAAAAAACAAAGATTAGACTTTTTAACTCCAATGTCAAATCGGTATTGTTATGTGAATGTGAGACCTAGAGCCCATCAAAGGCCTGGAATAGAAAACTTCAGAGCTTTATCAACATTTGCCTTAGGAAAATACTATGGATTCAGTGGTCAGATAAACTCCCAAATGAAACACTCGCTGTGGAAAAACAGCACATAAACCAATAGCAGAAGAAATAGGACAGCGGAGATGGAGATGGATAGGACACAGCCTCAGAAAACCTCAGAGAAGTACTACAAGACATGACTTCAGTGGAATCCACAGGAATAGAGGGTTAGGGGAAGGCCACGATTAACCTGGAGAAGACTAGTGGAAGATGAATTGAGGAGAGAGGGGTCTTTTGTGGAGGGACCTATCAAGAGTTGTCCTAAATAGGAACAAGTGGAAGTCTGTGGTTCGTGGCCTATACCCTGGTATAAGGTGAAAATGCAATGATGATGACGATGATGATAGACACACTACGGCTCCCTGGCAATTAAAAACAAAGAAAGATTATTATTATAATGCATAAAAAGCATGAAAACCTACTAGAAAGTTGGAAACGTATAAGCCCACGGCTATTACAGGTAAACATTAAACCAAAAGGAAGAGAAAATAAATTATTAATAGCTTACGGACCAAACGAAGACGCCACTACAGAAGAACAAGATATCTTCGGAAACGATTTACAAATAGTTGTAGAGAATCTTAAACCCAAACAGTAACTAATGGCTTTAGGAGATTTAAACGCTAAGGAATGCAACAATGTAGAAATGTCAAGAGGAGTAATAGGTAAAGAAGGAGAGACAACTTCTCCAAATGGAGAGATACTAATAGATTTTTGCCTAAAGAATAACATGAAAATAGCCAACACCTTTTTTTCCTCATAAAGATATCCACAAATATATAAGAGTAAATGAAGACAGGTGTGAAAAGTCAATGATAGACTACATAATAGTTACCAGCTCCTTTTTTTTTTTACAGTAGATTGGATGTAAGAGTAAACAGAGGAGCTGAAATATTTAGTGATCATTACCTAGTGATTGCAAAAATGATATTACTGATTGAAGAAAACAAACAGAAAAAAGAAAGAGAAGAAAGCTTCTAAAGTCAAAATAGAAGAACTAAATAAACCAATAGTAAAACAGATATACCAATCTAGGATAAAAAGATTTATCAGCGAAAGGCGGATGGATCTGAATGATAGCATGATAGAAGAAGAGTGGCAAATGTATAAAGAAATACTCAATTCAATTCAATTCAACTCAATTCAATTCAATTCAATTCAATTCAACTCAACAATTCAATTCAACTCAATTCAATTCAATCAATTCAATTCAACTCAATTCAATTCAATCAATTCAATTCTCAATTCAATTCAATTCAATTCAATTCAATTCAACTCAATTCAACTCAACTCAAATTCAAAATTCAACTCAATTCAATTCAACTCTTTATTGATTCTTTAAAAAAGGAAATTATACTTGTGTTATCACAATTTCCGTTTGAAAAATAAAAGAATGCATCAATGCATTTAAATTAAAAACAAAACTTAGTTAATAATTAAATGTTTAGATTTTAGGAGAGGTATACAGAAATTCAAAGGTGGGTAAATAAATAGTGCGGTGAAACAATATAAATAAAAAAATAATTTAAAAAATAGAATAATTATAGACAAATCAGTTTAGCTTCATACACATTCATTAACCTATCATAAATCATTCATTCACCATCCATCAATTTCCATTTCTTAAACATTGTGAGCAGAAGGCCATTGTGCTTTCAAAGTAAGGTATGGTCAAAATTTCGTATGGCACTTGGAAGAAAAGATCTAAAATATCTCTCAGTGCGGGATTTTAAATGTATAAGTCGACCGCTTCTACTACTTATTTTACACTCAGTTGTACTGATGAGGTTTGTGGTAGGAAACAAACTAAAGGAGATAGGAAAAAACAGCATGGTGGAATGAGAATGTCTAAACTAAGATCAAAGAAAAGAAGGATGCCTGGAAGAAATACTTGCGAACAAAGAGACCAGAGGATAGGATAGATTACGTGAATAAAAGAACTACCGCCAGAGAGGAAGTGAGGAAAGCAAAACAGGCCCAATGGGAAGAGTTTGGACAAAGACTTCAAGAAAGCTATTAAGGAAATCAAAAGCTGTGTGGGGGAATGAAGAGCATGAGAAAGACCAAAAGCATGCCCAATATGAAAAATTAAGAATGCCAAAGGAGAAATAATGAAAAAAGACAGTGAAATCATGGAAGCACAGAGAAAGTATTTTCAACAATTACATAATCCCTCCAGAACATATGAAACAAGGGTAAAGGTCAATTAGTAAGAGTAACAAGTAATCCAGAGGAGACAGCTGAAGATGTAGATATCTCAATGGAAGGAATCCAAACAGCTATAAGAAAAGTGAAATTAGGAAAGGCCCCAGGAGCAGATCAAGTTTATCCAGAAATGATTAACAACCAAAGGAGAGAGGCAGATAAACTACTACATATAATATGCCAACAAGCATGGAAGTCCAAATAGGTGCCATGCAACTGGGAAAAGGGAACTGTAGTACCAATACATAAGAAAGGATGAACTATGGAAATCTCAAACAACAGAGGGATATCGCTACTTAGCCTACCAGGAAAAAGTGTATTCCAGAATACTGGAAACGAGACTAAGGAAAAGAGAAAAAGGATCAGATTGAAGAGCATCAAAGTGGATTTAGACCAGGAAGAAATGTACAAGACCACATATTTACAATTAGACAAATAATAGAAAAATTCCTTGAGAGAAACATTGACTTGCACCAATGTTTTATTGACTTAGAAAAGGCATTTGACACTGTGAGGAGGGACGAACTATGGCATTCCTTAAAAGAACACAATGTAGAGCAAAATTTACTAGAAACCATTAAAAGTTTTTACAATAAATCAACATGTGCAGTGAGAGTAGCTAGAAATGTATCTACAGAATTTGATGTACATATAGGAGTAAGAAAGGGTTGTATCCTAAGTCTTCTTTTATTTATCCCATTTATAGATTCAGCCAAAAGGCATCCTCAAAAATGAAGAAAATAGATGTAACGTGGAAGCTCAAACCAGTAAATGTATCAATGCTTTTCATTTGTAGAAGATTTAGTTCTGTTTGAAAATCAGAAAGTGACCTTCTGTCGAATATCAACATGATGAACAATGAACTAAATAAAAGAAGAAATGAAAGTAAATGCAAAGAAAACCAAAACAACGCTAGTAACTAGGGAAGCTAAAACATAAAATCTTAAAATGGGAAGGGAGAATTTAGAACAAGTTCAGCTACAATAACCTAGGAGTAATGATTAACTCAGAGGGAAAACTAAGAGAAGAAATCAGCCATAGAATCCAAAAGGCAAGTTCAATGTATAACCATCTAGGAAAGGCATTTGTAGGTAAGCAAGAAATGTCAACAAAAACCAAAATGACAGTATATAATGCAGTTTATTGTCCTACTCTCCTCTATGGCAGCGAAACATGGACCTTAGACAGTAGGGAATACAGTAGAAAGCAGGCAGCCGAAATAAAATACCTAAGAATAGTAGGGAAAATTAAAAGAGACAAAATCAGAAACACAACAATAAGAGATCAAACCAAAGCAGATGGCATAAAAACTAAGATAGAAATAAATCAATCGAGATGGTTTGGGCATGTAAACAGAATGAATGACACTAGCTAAATCAGTATTCCAGTGCTAAAGCCCAAGGTAAAAGACCAAAAACAGACCTCGGAGAAAGTGGGAAGAAGATATTCAAGAAGCATTAAGGCATAGAAATTTAACATTTTTGGAAGGAAACAGAAAAGGCCAGGACGGGGTATCCTGAGAAAATAATCTCGGCATCTGAACCCATACACCATTACAGACAGGATGGTAATTGATAAAGAAAGGAAAGAGTTATTATTATTATCATCAATATCATCTATTATAACATCTTTAAATATATATGATTTTATATATATGACCTTATATATATCGTATTTATATATTATATGATATATGGTATATATGTATGTATATATATATACTACTATATATAGACTTTACGACATTGCGTTTTCATCCAGTCAGAATAGGCTCTCAAACCATTACAGATAATGCTTGAATTTTAACACCACTTTTGTGTATTACCTGTGCACGTTTTAGGTATGTTTATAATTAGAAAAACATATATCTTTCTTTAAATGATATTTTACACAATTCATTTGCGATTGCCGCCGAACCCCACACTTTTCAGTAACCAAATTTTGCCCACGAAAATGTTGTTTGACTGTTGACCCATCTACGCCCATTGTCCCCAGTCCACCGTTGAACAGGTAATGCTTTAAATTTTAACCTAGATCTAGCTTAACTGGGTTTTTTTTCTTTTTTTTCCCCAGCAGGTCAATCTCTAGATCTCGTAGTAAGCCCACAGTAAAGGGTGTGCCAGACTATGGCAATTATCCCTCTTGGATTTAGCTCTACATCTAGATCTAAAAACTAAATCTAGAGCTACTCTTGGATCTACTAAATCTATTTTGGTCGCACTTTGGTTGGAATTTAAAAATAACTTGCTACATTTAGCGGGATATCATCATTAGTAGCAGTAACAGTAGTAGTAGCAACAGCATTCAGCAGGAGCAGAAAGCTTACCTTTTTTAGCAAAACCCGCAGCAGTAGTAAAGTAGTAGTAGTTAGCAGCAGTAGCAGCATTATAGTAGCAGAAGTAGCAGCAGTAACTTAGAAGAGTAGCAGCGTTTAGTAGTAGTAGTAGTAGAGCAGTAGCAGCAGCAGCAGAAGTAGTCAGCAGCAGCATTAGAATAGTAGCAACTAGCAGTTTATTAGTAGTTTTAATAGCAGCAGCAGCAGATGATTAGAAGCAGCAGCAGCAGTAACTTCCAACTAGAAGAATAGATTGTGATGATTAGAATGAGTATCAACTTCCTATTAGCCCTTCATAGATTGTAATTAGAAGTAGTAGTAGTCTAAGCAGCAGCAGCAGCAGCAGCAACAGGCAGTAGTGATGCGTAGTAGTTGCAGTAGCAGCAGTAGCAGTATAGAATAGCAGCAGATGATTAGAATGAGTATCAACTAGCAGTTATAGAAGCAGCAGCAGCATTAGAATCTCAGTATCAGCAGCAGCAGCAGCAGCAGATTGTAGTGATTAGCAGATTGTGATGATTAGAAGTAGTAGTCAACTTTCATACACATTCTTCTTTGTGAAGATTTTTGAGTCTCAACTTTATTTTTCCAATACACATATTTCATGAACGCTTATAGCAGAATAAAGAAGATAAAGAATAAAACAAAAGTAGGCGAAGAAAAGAAACAAAATAAACACGACAAAACCCAAAAAAAACAATCCAAGAGTGGACATAATCAACAGGACTTACACAAATTGGAAACAGAAAAAAATTGAACACTGCACACAAACACACACACACATAAAAGGTAACTCATGTAGAGTTGAGAATAGATTGTGATGATTAGAATTGAGAACCAACTTTGTTGCAAATTACAGAATGGATTGAGAGAAATTTTGTTTTAGAGAGAGAAAGTTATAGAATGAAAGAGAGGAGATTAGAAGAGAGTAGGAGAAATTGAATCCTTTCAGGTGATTAGAGAGAGAGAGAGAGAGAGGACAGAGAGATGATTCAAGAAGATCAGAGAGAGAAATTGAGCTACATTGAGATGAAGAACGAGTACCAATTGAATACATTGTGAGATTAGAGAGTAGAGAGAATACATTGAAGAAGATTAGAAGAGAGAGCAAATTGAAGAACAGAAATGTGATGTAGAATGTGTCTGTTTGTTGTATGTATATGTGTATGAACTTGTATGTGTATGTGTGAATAGTGTATGTGTAGTGTTAGTGTGTGTGTGTGTGTGTGTGTGATGCATTAGAGAGGGAATGAGAATGTGGAAATGAAACGCAAAACTACAAAGCAGAGTGAGCGAGTGAGATGATACAGAAAAAAAAAAAAAAAAAAAGAAAAGAGAAAAGAAACAGGAGAAGAGTTTTCAGTTCAATGACGACAGTTAGGATAAAGTGACAAGATTTTCTGGTATGACTAGATCTAGATTTTGGTATGACTAGATTTCAACCATCATTCCAACAACATGCCCTGGGTTAGGAGGTGGTGATTTAGCCGCAGTCTGTCGGTGCTCAGGATAGAAAATATAAACATAAAATTAAAAACAACAATCACAAAATAAGAGAACAAAACAAAACCAAAAAAATAACGACCTCCCCTTCCCCACCTTTAAAAGAAAGAATTTAAAAAAAAAATAACATAAAAGAAACATTAACAAAACCAAACCCTTCTAAGCCAATCTCTGTGATTTCGCTGAAAAGTGTTACAGGTTCGGTTTGAATATTTTAGTCATGGAATAGCGGTTAAAAACTTCTAGAAAGTTTTCGTAGATTTTAATGTTTTCTTTCTCTCCTTTCAAAGATTTTAAAATATTTTCTTTTCTTACTATTATATCGAGGCCATCCTTAACAAACCACATTCTATTGATGGAATATGTTGATATGCCTCATCGTTTATGAAATTTTACATGAGATATCAGATATAATTTCAAATTTGCGCATTGTCATTTTTGTTGTGTGCATATGAATAATTGCTCTTCGGGGATAATGAAAAGTTTCTTGAATTGAATTGAATTGAATTCAAACGATTACATGAAAATCTACCCAAAAAAAAAACAAAAAAAAAAAAAAAACAAAATTGAACCACACAGAATTGAAAAAAAAAAAGTGAAGTAAACAAGAAAAAAGTGATGAAAGCAACAAAAAGAAAAAAAAATGAAAAGAAGAAAGAGAGAAAGAGTTGAGGGGGTAGGAGAATAATATGATATTCTGTACATTCTGTTGAATGTATTACTATGTCATACCAATTGAGTGTTGATAAGAGTGATGACATCAATACAAGCATATCGACGGTGAAAGGTGCAAACCACGTAAGTCCAATTTTGCACGTTTTGAAAATATCAAAAGACAGAGATAGATAGAGATGCTGCGCATTTCAATCTATTTTCACAAATATACACGGTGTGCAAGCATCAAAAACTAGACCCAATAGGGATACACGCATTGCTCATAATGGTTATTTTACGAGTTTCTACTGATTCTTGTGCCACGGAATCCTAACTAGACGAAGCCTAACTCTTTCCCAGAGTTGTAAAAGCGAAGAAATAGGTGTTACTAATTTAAGACTTACACGGTTTGTGACTTTCACTTTCACCGTCGATACATCCAAGGCCACCTTGATTAGAGACGGCCTTGATACATCTCATCACTGCCAGTCGCTATACCTGCATGGATCACGTGATAACTTCCGAGTAAAGTCTAAAAAACCCCAAACAACGGCTGAAGGAAATGCTCGTCGCTGGGAAAAGAGCAGCGGAGGTCTTCTTCAGACATTTTCATTGGTTGATTTTAAGTGGTACCTTGTGGGGACGACTGGGACGACGGGGAAACTTATTTTGACATCTTTCAGAGAAACTACATGTGTTTTGTTAATTGATCTACACGCAGTAGATATTGCGACCAGCAGTAACACTATAGATAAAATTATCACAAGTTTCCGTGTCACATTCATCGTGTCCTATACTATAACTCTAATCTTACTTTCACTTTTTTAATTTTATGCACAAGAAGGACAAATTGAGGGACAAAAAAGAAAGAAAGAAGGGAAAATAAGCAAACTTTAAAAAAAAAAAAGAAGAATAAAACTAAAGACAGGAGAACAAAATATACTGGAAAACAAGGCAAGTGGAATTCAAGGGTAGTGAAAAGGAGAAAATAACTTGTAATAGAGAAAATAACTTGTAATAGAAAAATAACTTGTAATAGAGAAAATGATTTGACTCACATGGTACACAAATATTACTACATGTTGCATGGTTGTGTTTGAGGCTCTTAAAAGGAGATGAAATAGCATGAAGTCCTATGAGGGAACTAATGTTCCTTTCAAAAGACAACAGTCAGTGGTCTCATTTCACATAAAAAACACTGCATAAGCCAACTACAAAGTCGCAAAATGACCCCGTGTATGAACTAATGAACTAAACTCAAAGAAATTAAAAAAGTAATGACAATTTTTTGTTTAATGACTTAAAAACACCATATAATGTTAGGTTAAGTAAATTAAGCGTTACAAATATTTGATCTAAAAACAGAAAAAACCAAATGGAAAAAACTGTTTTACTCGTTCCATGGATAAAACCAAACAAAATGTTTGACTGTTATAACAGAACTTTGTGTAATTGGTCCATTAACTGTTACAAAAGCAAAAGGAGAATGGGGGGGGGGGGGGGCTTTGTTCTGAGCCTTCTATTTTACATAAATAAAAATATTGTGAAGAAAATGTTATAAAACTCAATTTTGATACGTGGACATTAAGATGTTACAAAAACAATTTTGAAATTGTGATGTGACAAACAACAAAAAAGGGTGCAATATTCGGGACAAGGTGAAATGTTTTGTGATTGCAGAGCCATGAACTGATGGATATGGAAACACCTTGGTCATCTAAAATTGAAAACCACAAGTTATTCGATAGCAGGATTTAATTATTTAAGCAATTAATTAACATTTCCTAAAGATTTCATTCCTGGAACATTCCACAACACACCACAGACAAAAACAGGGAAAATAACTAATTACACTATGTACTTCACACAAGCTCACATGCACACACACACACACACATGCAAACACACACATGCAAACACACACATACAAACACAGTCAGGTACATTTATATATATAATCTCATGATTTGACTCAGACAAAAGTCACAGTCCCGTACCTCCTGTACCTCGTATTCAGAATCAAAAGGTTTTATCTTTATTATTGATTTATTTGTGGGACAATATGGGCTGGAGCTGTGTCTATTTAAATATGTGTTGTGCTAATGTCTAGTAATGCTATTCCAAATGTTTCTTTCAATGTACAAATATCACAAATACATATTGCTACACAGAACCTGTACAAGAAAGCAATAAGCCAGAAGGCAGCGTTATATAATTCTATTAGATTTTTCAAACTCGGAAATTATTTCACACCCATCAAACATGAGTTTTAATAATCATACGGTCGTTTTTAAGCATTGCTAGAATTTTATTATTGTCTATTTAAAATTTTAACCCTTTTTGACTTTGTAGCAATCTTTTTGTTCAAAACAAAATGAAAATATTCAATCATAAGACCTGCGATAATGAAACTTTACTGGAGCTAGGTGAGACATATCAGATGTTACTAAAACATTCAATCATAAGACCTGCGATAATGAAACTTTACTGGAGCTAGGTGAGACATATCAGATGTTACTAAAACATTCAATCATAAGACCTGCAATAAGGAAACTTTACTGGAGCTAAGTAAGACATATCAGATATAACTAAAACATTCAATCATAAGACCTGCAATAAGGAAACTTACAGGAGCTAGGTGAGACGCATCAGATGTAACTAAAACATTCAATTCAATAAGACCTGCAATAAGGAAACTTTACTGGAGCTAGGTGAGACGCATTAGATGTTACTAAAACATTCAATCATAAAATCTGCGATAAGGAAACTTTACAGGAGCTAGGTGAGACGTATTAGATATAACGGGATAAGAAAAATGCAACTGTTTGAAAACTCAATAATGTACAGTTGGTGAGCCTACGCTTGTTTTGGGATATGGAATATAAATTCTTCTTTTATCTTTATAAAGACAATAAATTGAAACGTGTCACAACAAACTGAATGGCCTCCTTAAATCAAAATTGTCTTAAAAACCTTCTTTCTTAGCTAAAATAATTTTAAGAGCTTTAACAACTTTGGTGGTTGCAGATTGTTGACAAACTGTGTGTGCTGTGAATTTTTGACATATTTGTGTTGGCTGTAGAGTTTTGACATATTTGTGCTGGCTGTGGAGTTTTGACATTTGTGCTGGCTGTGGATTTTTGACATTTTTGCTGGCTGTTGAATTTTTTCCATTCGTACTGAGTGTAGATTTGTGCATACTGTTTTAAACTTTGTACTGGCTATGGATCTTTTACATTTGCGCTGGCTGTAGATATTTGACGATGGGGCCGCTAAGAGGTTTTAAGTCTGGGCTAACAGATAATCTTTGAAGCTTGTGCCAAATGAAACTGTTTTTATAGTTACATGAGCTGAAGCAGTCTTATATTGTAAAATTTATGTTGCCAGTGGTGTTTTGATGTTTGGGCTAGCTGGAAAGCTTGTGGAATTTGTGCTAGCGAGACATTTAGACATCTGATGAGGTTACTATAGGACTCTGACATCCGTACTATTCGATGAGATAGTTTGTGGAATCTTGACATTTTGTACTATTTTGAAGACATTATGGTTCCATGACTTTGACATCAAATCTGCACTTCTTGAGGCACTGGCTGTAGAATTTGTGGACATTTTCTATTTTAAAAAGCATTCAGGCAGTCTTTTGCTTACTGCAGTCAAAAAACAAACCCACTCATAATGTAAAATCTCATCTAATCACACAGTAGCTAGACAGAGGACAACAAGAAAGCAAAAGAAATAGCCAAAGAGATTTCACGATCCATACCTCAACTTGTCCAGACTCCAGTAGTGAGTAGCTCCGTTTTTGGTGTCCTGCACTTCCACCGCCACGATGGTCTTGGGAAGGGCCGCGACTCATCTCTGTCTTCCGCTGGTAGCAAATCCGGGGCAGCGGGAGTAAAACGTGTCCGTCAGAGCACAAATTCAAACTTGACCTAATTGGAGAAGAATGTCACGCAGCTCTTGATTTGCTAGTTTTCATTGGGGTCACATAAATGACATTATTGTATGAATTGCAGAATAGAATAGAAGAAGGAGATCTCAGGGTGGCTTCATGTGACTTTTTGAGTGTACTAGTGGGATGGTGAAGACCAATGTCAAATGTAAGGTCAGCTGATCAGCTGGTCAGTTTTAAAAATGGGAGAGAGAGTGGAAAATGGAGTTCCCCTCCAGATAAATGTCAGGTACTAAAAATATGCAAAAAATTAAAATAGTCAACTCAGATTATTTCATACATGACCAAAAACTAAAAACATCCACTAGAGCTTAATACATAGGAGTTACAATAGACACTAAATTACAATGGAAAGAAGAACAAAAGAGCAACATACAGAAAAGCAAATGGCCTTTTGGCCTTCCTTAGAAGAAACATTTGAAACTGTCCTCAAATGGCACAGGAGATAAAGCAAAGCAGTTGATAAAAAAAAAAACTGTATGAGTGTGAAAAATGAAATATTCTCCATGAAACAAATGAAAGCTAAATGGAAATTCCTTTACCTTCTTGTTCAATTCCACACTAATCGCATTGGCTTCTTTCAGGAATATGGCATTTCCCCACAAGTCATCCTGAAAAACAATCACACACAATAATGAACAAACAAAAAAAAGAATTAAAGGTAAAAGAAAAAGGATGGTCAAAATCTCACCACCGTCTTTATGGAAATAGTCAAGTTGTTTATTGCTACATATTCTATAAATCCTTCATTTCAAACATTGTGTCTCTTAATTGCAATTGACTTGAAGTATTGCAAAAATTTCCATTTCTTGTATTGAAACATCTGCTCTTCAAGGAGGTGGGGGGGGGGAAACAAAGCTTAAAAGAATATTTCAAATAACAGCTCACGGCACAGCTTTAAAAAGAAATTACGAGACCTAAGACCCATAAAACAGTCCAGGTATCTGCACAAGATGCCTCCTTCCAACCTTGTTGCTATTTTTCTCCCCACACCTTTCAGTCCAAACACCACAGAAGCTAAAGTGGAGTGGAGAATGGGATTGGTATGAAATAGCAATAAGGACCTCATTATAGTGACGTGTTGTAGCTGAACTGCAGTAGCTTGAAATCACAAGACACTGGTCCAAAGCCATCCATCACAACTGGCACAGGTGGGTTTTTTTTTGCACATCGTTTGTACTCTTCGGAAAGGCACTTCACTCTATTTCCCTCACTTGACTCAGCTGCTATAGGTAGAGAAAGATCCTGTCAGAGTGTTAGTGTGAAAAACGTAACAAGTTTGTAAACTGTATGCTTCCCGAGTTGAGAAGGACTTTGAACGAAACGGCCTGCTGGGGAATAAATGAAGTACAGTCGGTGAGCCTGTGCTTGAGCGATAAAGACTATAAAACCATCTCATCTGGATCTTTTGTAGTGAAATTTTGAGATTTTTTGGTTGGTATAAATATACCTGGACTCTGAAAATTGTCCAGCGACAAGTCAGCGTATTCCCTTTTAGCTGGTGGTGAGTAAAGTAGTTAAAAAACAGCAAATAACACAACAGATCCAGAAGAGCAGGTTTAACCGTGAAGTGTCCCAAAAGAACAATGACAAGAAACTTACACGCAACGATGTGAACTGGTGATACTTCCACTTGCGGGAAGCCCAGGCAGCCAAATCTTTCTCCCTATCAGTCCATTGGATTTCTGAACCAAGAACAAAAAACCAACAACTTTACTTATTTGTTCTTAAATGCACATAATCAAAACTCAAATCAAGAAGATAAAATCCGTGAGAAATTACAATTCATTCTTCATTTTCTTCATCTCATTGTTTTTCTTCTCTTTCATCATCTTCATCATCGTCCTCTTCTTTCTGATTTAAGTCTTCTTCTTCTTTTCCTCGTTCGTCTTCTTTTTTCTTCCCCCATCTTCTCCTCCTCCTCCTCCTCTCTCACAGTTGTCGCTGCTTACTCTCCACAGCCAGTTAAGAGACTCACTCCCATACAGTTGCCATGACTACTACGACAACCTACCTTCTTCCTCCTCCTCTTCCTCGTCAAATATGCCGTGCGTGGTGGCCACACTGGATATCATGGAGTGGCGTTCCACTTGCTCTTGCAGTGTCTGAATTCGGTTCTCATAGTCCTGGCGAGTGCAATGAGACCAAGTCATAAATAGTCAAAATCATTGACGGCCATTGAAATTGAGCTCAATGTCCAAAGGCATTGCGGTTGTTTCATATAATTGATTTCATTACATATGGAGAAACATCTTAGCTATTGCTCTTTACAATATATTGTGGAAAAAACGTATTTGCAATATAACGCGATCAGTGTCTTCTATCTAGCCATTTACCCATCCGTCTGTCTGTCTCTTGTCTGTCTGTCCATCTCCTGCCCCCACCACCCCCAACCGCATTTTTCTCTGTGCCTAACTGTCTCTGTCTCTCTCCCTCCCCTTCCAACCCTCCCTTTCTCCCTTCCTCTCTCAGCTAGTTGTCTTATTTTTACACTAATGTATGGGTATAACTAGCTCTGATTCCTTACTTCCTTTTGCTGTTGGAAGAGCAGATCCGCTTCCTCTTTCTCCTTATGTATTGCTCCTCCAGCACTCATCAGTCGACTCTCCATCTCTTTGCAAATCAATGCCTTGCTTCTAGCAGTTCAAGTGGGCAAAGGTCCAGTCAACGGGTTCAGCTGTGAATGGGAGATGACATTCAATTCAATTCAAAATACTTTTAATCATCTACGAAGGGCAATTATTCATATCCACACAATGAAATTACAAAGCACAAAATCTAATATAAAGTTTACCATTGACCAAAATCACTTTTCATATACACAGATTAAAAAAATAAATAAATAAATAAATAAAAATAATCAAAAATAAAAATACAATAAATAAATAAATTTAAAAAAATAAAAATAAAAAATAAATATTTAAAACAATAAATTAATAATTAAAAATGTAAAAAACAAAAAAAAATAATAGAATTAATAATAATAATGATAATAATTTAAAAAGTTGACAAAATGCCACAGAGCTTTGATGGAAAGATATAAAACATTGTGTTTACACATGAATAAGAGGTACAAATTGTAATGTCGAGAGAGAGAGCAAAAGAAGAAAATAACATTGAACCACTACAAGAGAAAAACATGTTTAAATGTCTATGCACAGTTATCATTTCTCTTGAATCTTATTCATTAATCTGACGGCAAAAGAGCGGGTAACCATGGAAGGACACTATGGTTAAAAAAAAAAAAAAAAGGAACTGTGGTAAAAAATAATATAAATTTATATACGGAAATTATGGTGAAAAGGCAAAGACAATAATAAAATCCAATAATGATAACGTAGAAAGTGAATCATACGAGGAGATGATAAAAGAGATAGATAAATCGTAAAAAGGAAATTATGGTTATTTTTTTATTTGATTTGAAATACCCACGTCCAGAACTAAGGTGATCTCAGGGGTTTTTGGAAGGATTTTTATTTTTGCCCAGATTGCCTTGAAAACAGCCAAGGATCTTTAACCTGCACAGAGTGTTATAATCTGCACAGAGAACCTCTTTACCGTCCGTCTCCGAAGGAACTAAGTGTCGATCCACCTACCTGACCACGGGGTATATTTACTCAATAAGATCCAGAATATTTTTCAACCATTGGCAAGGCTTGAACCCAAAGACCCTGCCTCTGTGTTTGTAACCCCCCCCCCCCCATATCAAGCAGCAACAAAATTGCTTTTTCTTTCCTTCTGGGAAAGCACTTCCTGCATTTTTCTAGCATTATTTCAAATAGTTCAAACTCATTTCCAAGTTCCTAATGAAATCAGAGTCTTGATACATAATATGATGTTATGAATGAAATTCTTTGTTACACCAAAGAGTAGACTTAAAGCGTTAACACACAGACACACAGGGACAGGAAACACACACACTCCCAGAGCACACTCACTGATAGGCATGTCCGTGATTCTATCATGGACTCACTCATCTGGGCACGGCTTGGCGGGCTGGCAGAGAAAACAAGAACACTGGTCACTTTCACCGTTGCTTTATGGGTAGTTGTTATCTGTACATGTGTCTGTCTGTGTTTGTCTCATGTGTGTGTGTGTGTGTGTGTGTTTGTCTGTCTCTCTCACTGTCTCTCTCACCTCTCTCTCTCTCTCTCTTTCTCTCTCTCTTTCTTTCTTTCTTCTCTCTTCTCTTCTTCTTCTTCTTCTCTCTCTCTTTCTTTCTCTCCTTTCTTCTTTCTTTCTCTTCTTCTTTCCTCTCTCTCTCTCCTTCCCTCCCTCTCTCTGTGTCTCTGAAGTAAAGGTAATGACATAAGATACGTAAGCCCCATACGAAGACGACAAATACAAGGAATAGACAGAATAAAATCCTGGCCACCATGGGATTGAACCCAACCTCTGCAGTACGGCACCCATCCATTTGTCTTTATCTCTGTCTGTCTGTCTCCCTCCCTCCCTCTCTGTCTCCCTCCTCCTCTCTCTCTCTCTCCCTCCTCTCTTTCTTTCTATTCTCTGTCTGTCTCCCTCCCTCTCTCCTTTCTCTCTGTCTCCCTTCCTTTCTCTCCTCTCACTCTGTTTGTTCTGTCCCTTGATATTAGTGTGTCTGCATAATTAACAGCACTACGGTCACCCACTAACAGACAAAATACGATCGCAACCGGATGAAAGCTGTTTACTATATTTTCGACCAATCCATTAAAATCCGCGAATGAAATTGTCGCATCGCTCCAAAAGACCCATTCACTTGTTTTGCCGTGAGAGAGACACAAGAAATCTTTTCTCCCTTTGCAACCAATATTGTATCATCACCAACACCACCACTGCACTCTAGTAGTTAGACTCTCTTTTAAACATTCATAGAGTTATTGACACTGTACTATGATGATTTTTGCTTTTTTAATCTTGAACTGTATCGTAATGTATATACCATGCTTTACTACCCTTGTATAATATAATGTGTATCTTTGTTCTGCTGTGAAATCTGATGTATCACTCAAGCAAATGTGCCTGTATTTTGGGACAATAAAGATATATCTTTATCTTATCTTATCTTATCTTATAAAAAAACAGCCTATCTTTATTCAATCAAATGAAGAGTAAAGAGAATTTCCTTTTGCAATGTCACTGAGCAAAGAACAGGCATCTTTTTAGCGTCAGTAGCCATTCTAACGTAAGAACCACAGCGGTTTTGGACCACTTTATTCTACTACGTATAATGTGAACGTGAGATGACAAGGCAATATTATTGTCATCTTTATCAATTTTCTTATTACCGATACTACGATATACATCGATCGTCATATTGTTCATCAGGCCTGGCGTTTTCTTCACCTTAAAGATCATTAAACATACCTTGTTGAGGGTGATTGAATCGAAAAACATGGTGCTTTCCCAAAATAACTCTGGCACCCTGTCTTGAGAACAGTCGGCTCCATGACCTGACGTCCGTTGACAAAGCACATTGATTCTTCACAGGGAAGAAGAGTTACTATACCTAGTAAAGGTAAAGAAAGCAAAAATAGGAAATTCACATCTACAACAACCATTACTTCATCTTTTGATGCAGGAAATGATAACAATGAGAAGATTGTTGACTGGGAGGGTAAAAAGAGGAGGACATCGCATCAATGCAAGAAATGAGGACAATGAGGTGATTGCTGACTGGGAGGGGTAAAAGAGGAGGACATCGCATCAATGCAAGAAATGGTAACAATGAGGTTATTGTTGACTGGGAGGGGTAAAAAGAGGAGGACATCGCATCAATGCATGAAATGATAACAATGAGGTGATTGTTGACTGGGAGGGGTAAAAAGAGGAGGACATCGCATCAATGCAAGAAATGAGGACAATGAGGTGATTGTTGACTGGGAGGGGTAAAAAGAGGTGGACACGCATCAATGCAAGAAATGAGGACAATGAGGTGATTGTTGACTGGGAGGGGTAAAAAGAGGAGGACATCGCATCAATGCAGGAAATGATAACAATGAGGTGATTGTTGACTGGGAGGGTAAAAAGAGGAGGACATCGCATCAATGCAAGAAATGAGGACAATGAGGTGATTGTTGACTGGGAGGGGTAAAAGAGGAGGACATCGCATCAATGCAGGAAATGATAACAATGAGGTGATTGCTGACTGGGAGGGGTAAAAAAGGAGGACATCGCATCAATGCAGGAAATGAGGACAATGAGGTGATTGTTGACTGGGAGGGGTAAAAAGAGGAGGACATCGCATCAATGCATGAAATGAGGACAATGAGGTGATTGCTGACTGGGAGGGGTAAAAAGAGGAGGACATCGCATCAATGCATGAAATGAGGACAATGAGGTGATTGTTGACTGGGAGGGGTAAAAAGAGGAGGACATCTCATCAATGCAGGAAATGATAACAATGAGGTGATTGTTGACTGGGAGGGGTAAAAAAGGAGGACATCGCATCAATGCAGGATATGAGGACAAGAAAGAGGAGGAGAAACAATTACTAAACAACATGTCCGTACAAAATACACAAATAAGCTCATCTAACATTTCAACAGTGAAAAGTCACAAACCGTGTAAGTCTTAGATAGTTAGTTAGATTCCGCGGCACAAGAACCAATAGAAACCCATGTAATAACCATATCCCCCAGTATGACTGTATACTAGACTACCTAGTACCCCAGTATGACTGTATACTAGACTACCTAGTACCCCAGTGTGACTGTATACTAGACTACCTAGTACCCCAGTATGACTGTATCAGACTACCTAGTACCAGTATGACTGTATACTAGACTACCTAGTACCCCAGTATGACTGTATACCAGACTACCTAGTACCCCAGTATGGCTGTATACTAGACTGTATACTAGACTACCTAGTACCCCAGTATGACTGTATACTAGACTACCTAGTACCCCAGTATGACTGTATACTAGACTACCTAGTACCCCAGTATGACTGTATACTAGACTACCTAGTACCCCAGTATGACTGTATACTAGACTACCTAGTACCCCAGTATGACTGTATACTAGACTACCTAGTACCCCAGTATGACTGACTACCTACTATGACTAGACTTCCTATACTGCAGACTAGTACCCCAGTATGACTGTATACTAGACTTCCTAGACTACCTAACAGTATGACTTCCTACCCCAGCATGACTGTATACTAGACTACCTAGTACCCCAGTATGACTGTATACCTAGACCCTTCTGTATACTAGACTACCTAGTACCCCAGTATGACTGTATACCAGGACTTCCTAGAATGCTAGACTACCTAGTACCCCAGTATGGCTATGACTTCCTAGTCCCCCCAGTATGACTGATACTAGACTACCCAGTACCCCAGTATGACTGTATACTGGACTTCCTAGTACCCCAGTATGACTGTATACTAGACTTCCTGTCCCCCAGTATGACTGTTGAAGGTATGACTGTATACTAGACTTCCTAGTCCCCCAGTGTGGCTGAATGCCATACCATGCTATGAAATACTGGACATCGACATAAGGCCGTCCTGGTTGTTGAAGGTGCAATGTTAGACAGATGTTGAGCCACTCAGCTGGACGTCGTTACAGATGTCCGTGTCGTGTAGGCCCACCCTTAGAAAGACAAACAGAAGAAGCGCACAAATGTTTTCAATCATTATTGATTTTGCCTTTGATTGTCTCTGGTATCCATGTCTTATGTCTTGTCTGTGCAGTTGATGTTTTGTCTTGTACTTGTCACACATCTGTCTGTCTCCTAGCAGTTTTAGATTATACACCCTCTGTCCTTTTTCATTACTTATATCAGCCTTTGAGAGTTTAAAAACATTTTTTTTTAAAATTTGTGCTATCCGCGAGGGCACCGACACAGGTGTCATGCCTGGCAGTCCAGTTTGCTTATATGGAGAAAGTTATAAAGACTATTATTTAGGTCCCGTTCAATGCAGCAGGAGTCATCCATGCATGTTGTCAGCAAATAGGGTACATTTTTTTGCCCATGGGAGAGAAAAAAATCGAAATGTCTGAAGTTGGGCTCAAACTCTGTACCTCTGGGTCACAGTGCAATGCCTTTTAACCATCTCGTCCCCTTATTTGAGATAGGTAAGAACAGTATTCAGATTCGAACGAGGTCTGAGACGTTTGATTCAACCTACCTGGTTGTTCCTTCCTTTATGTAGTACAGTAAACACTCTGACATCAAGGGGTCTTCATTCAAGTTGACTAGATGAGGGCTCTGTTAAAAACCAATGTAAATAATCATGATAATCAAAACGAAAAAACCTCGCTACCTGCTGTGTTATGACGCTGAACTGAGAGGGGAAATTGAAAGAGAGGGAAATTGAAAGAGAGGGAAATTGAAGAGAAACGAATCGAAACGAAATTGAGAGAAAGAAGAGAGAAGAGAGATTGAGAGAGAGAGAGAGAGAGAGAGAGAGAGAGAGAGAGAGAGAGAGAGAGAGAGAGAGAGAGAGAGAGAGAGAGAGAGAGAGAGAGAGAGAGAGAGAGAGACAGAGAGACAGAAGAGACAGAGAGACAGAGAGACAGAGAGAGACAGAGAGAGACAGAGAGAGAGAGAGACACAGAGATATATAGATAGATATAGAGATATATATATATATATATATAGAGAGAGAGATAGAGAGAGAGAGAGAGAGAGAGAGAGAGAGAGAGAGAGAGAGAGAGAGAGAGATATATATATACAGAGAGAGAGAGAGAGAGAGAGAGAAGAGACAGACAGAGAGAGAGAGAGACAGAGAGAGAGAGAGAGAGAGAGAGAGAGAGAGAGAGAGAGAGAGAGAGAGAGAGAGAGAGAGAGAGAGAGAGAGAGAGAGAGAGAGAGAGACATAGAGAGAGAGAGAGAGACATAGAGAGAGAGAGAGACATAGAGAGAGAGAGAGAGAGAGAGAGAGAGAGAGAGAGAGAGAGAGAGAGAGAGAGAGAGAGAGAGAGAGAGAGAGAGAGAGAGACAGACAGACAGAGCAGACAGACAGACAGACAGACAGAGACAGACAGACAGAGATTAAGAGAAGAAATCAATGGAAAGAAACCAAGAGAGACAGCAACAGAGATAGAATAGAAAAGGAGAGAAAATCTTGCATTGCCTCATCATGGTTCTCACATACAATCATCTTCCAATAACCACTTCCACAGTCAAACTGCATTCATGTATTCATAGTCACACACATACATGCAATAGTTTACTACGGAATTCTAAGAACTAATGCTAACGCTAAATTCTGCTGTCCACCTTACCTTCTTAGGAGAGAACACCCCTATGGTTCCACCATCCTGCTTGAGAGCGACACCCATTTCAGCAAGCAGAGCCTTCTGTGGGGACAAACGAGCATTTCAAATCAAGTAAGTCAGTGATTCGTCCAATTTCTTTTAACTACATAACGCATTGTAAGTAAAACTGCCCCCTAGAGCCATTCATAGACTATCCCGGCTTCTACAGCATGAAGCATCACAGGCGATAATACACGGTGATCTCTCGTTGAATTATGAGACAAACAGCAAAATCAAGAAAGGCACGTGGAGAGGGTGACACAGAAAAGAAGTAGGATCTGCCAGCGGGTCTGAAATGCTTTCATAACGACGGCTTTCACCAAAACAGGACACACACACATGAAATATCTACCATACACCAACACTACCTGCTTGCTTCTAGGAAAATAGCACAGAGCTTTATAAAAAAAAAAAAAAAAAAGTTGTTAATAATGTTAATCTTACCTTTCTTTACGGATGGATTCTGTCTTACGCAGCTTTTCCTCCCAGGACAGGTTCAGCTCGGCTATGAGCTTCTCCGACTCCTTGAGCCTCTCAATGGCGTCTTCCCCTCCCTCCATGGTCACCGATTCCTTTCGTGACCTTGACTTTCCTCTGCTTTCTAAGAACTCTTCCATCCCTTGACCTTGACACACAAAGAGAGAGAGAGAAAGAGTTTCAAGAATTTGGAGGCGTTGAGGTACAATCAGGGGTATTTTAAATTTGTAATTGTGACGGCCCAGGCATTGGACAGGTAAGCATCTGTACGAAGATTAGGCAGTCCCGCCTCCAGAGTCTCCTGCTGCCTTGCAGGCGGGTCTTGATTGACCAAAGGCTAATGGAGTTTACCCTGACAAAAAATAGCAATCTGTTGCCTTGCAGGCTGGTTTTGAGCAACCAAAGGATAGGAGTTAACCCTGACAGAAAATAACAAGGCCCGGTAGGGGCCTCAAGGTGGCAGCCCCACCATCTACCTAGGCTATGGGCCAATCCCCTGCTTATCCAAAACTAAACCGATTCAAAATATTATATACAATGATATACCCGGCTTGAACTTTCGAAGACGACTCTGGAAAAGAACACGGACTGTGATTTTGGAACATGGAATGTTAGGGCAATAAATGGAAAAGAGTTAGAATTAGCTGAAGAAATGGAAAATACAAAGTAGACATTTTGGCCATTACAGAAACATAGAAAAAGGACAAGGAATAGAAAATGTCGGATCAAATCACACTTTAATCTTCTCGGGAGTAGATGTCAAAGATAGAGCTAGAGCAGGAGCAGGCCTCCTAATGCATAAAGGCATGAAAGCTAGTAGAAAGTTGAAATTTATAAGCCCATGGCTATTGGAGGTAAATATTAAAAACCAAAAAGGAAGAGAAGTTAAATTAATAATAGCTTATGGACCACCTGAAGATGCCACTAAAGAAGAAAAAGATATTTCGAAACGATTCACAAATAGCTGCAGAGAATCTCATACCCAAACAGGAACTAATGGTTTTAGGAGATTTAAACGCTAGAGTAGACAACAATGTAGAAACTTCAGAATTAGTAATAGGTAAAGAATGAGACAACAACTTCTCCAAATGGACAGAGACTAATAGATTTTTGCCTAAAGAATAACATGAAAATAGCCAACACCTTTTTGCCTCATAAAGATATTCACAAATATACAAGAGTAAATGAAGAAAGATGTGAAAACTCAATCATGGACTACATAATAGTTAGCAGCCCTTTACAGTACAATAGATGCAAGAGTAAACATAGGAGCTGAAATATTTTAGTGATCATCACCTAGTGATTGCCAAAATGAGATTATTTACTGAAGAAACAAACAGAAAAGGAAAGAGAATAAAGCTACTAAACTTGAATTAGAAGAACTAAATAAACCAAATATACCAATCCAGGATAAAAAGATCTATCAGTGAAAGGCAGATGGATCTGAAGGATAGCACAATAGAAGAAAAGTGGCAAATGTATAAAGAAA
>JAXRKP010000823.1:15000-20000 GCA_037039925.1 Doris montereyensis | reverse complement strand
GATTCAGATAAGATAAGATATGATTAGATCAGACAAGATTCAGATAAGATAAGATATGATTAGATCAGACAAGATTCAGATAAGATAAGATATGATTAGATCAGACAAGATTCAGATAAGATAAGATATGATTAGATCAGACAAGATTCAGATAAGATAAGATATGATTAGATCAGACAAGATTCAGATAAGATAAGATATGATTAGATCAGACAAGATTTCGATAAGATAAGATATGATTAGATCAGACAAGATTCAGATAAGATAAGATATGATTAGATCAGACAAGATTTAGATAAGATAAGATATGATTAGATCAGACAAGATTCAGATAAGATAAGATATGATTAGATCAGACAAGATTCAGATAAGAGATCCCACTGGAGACCATACTTTTTTGCGGGCCAGAAAAAGTATGGACAGAAAAGTGCGGTTACCCTGTGTCCACAGGATCCGAACAGTTTTGCCCATTGTTCGACCTGTTGCAACATGGTGCTCACAAGGAAGCACAAGATTTATCTGCTATGGTGGTACAGAAGAAAATCCCTAGCATCCAAACGATGTCACTGGGTTCACCCGATTTGTAAAGTTCGGGGAGCTTTGGGTGAATTCAAACTGTTGCCCCAAATATTTGCTGACGATGAGAAATGTTTGGAATATTTTTCGAAAGAGGCAAACAACAATTCAATCCTTGCTGAGGTTGTGTGCCACTAGGCCACAGAAACAAAACACAAACTGGAGGAAATCAATTTTACCTAAGGAAAGATTGGTGGTCACACTAAGGTAAGATCAGTACTTTGTTACAAATGCTTTTATTGAAAATAAGCAGATGTGTTTCAAAACAAAATGTTCCAAGACTCTAGTCAAATGGAAAGGAGGGGAACATCCACTAATCATCAGAAACAGTTGTTTTGATTGAAATGTGACCAATAATTGATTGCTATGCATTATTGCATTTTGACAATATGAAATTGAAATGAATATACAGGTGACACTCCTCTTTTCTGTCCGCACAGATCAGAAAATGTTTGGCATGCTTGACGCCACCCAGAAAAAATCTGGCCTTAGCGGTCTGGCTGCTGTGGACAAGCCTAGGGGTAAAATATTGTGTTGAACGCAACCACACTTTTTCTGTACGATCTGTGCGGAGGCTGTGGACACGACCTCTAAGAGAAGATCAGATTAGATAAAAAACATTCAGATAAGACAAGATAAGATTAAATCAGACAAGATTCAAATAAGGCAAGATAAGATTAGATCAGACAAGCTTCAGATACGATATGATAAGATTAGATCAGACAAGATTCAGATAAGATAGGATAAGATTAGATGAGACAAGATTCAGATAAGATAAGATGCATTTAAAATCAGCTTATGCTATAAGATAAGATATTGTAAGACAAAATTGTACACGTATTGTCCAAAAGGCGTATTTCTTTAGCATTGCATTCTGTTCACTTTTCATACTCCCATTCTTTCCTTCTTATCTACCTTTCCTGATGATACGTCAAGACATGGGAAATAAAAATCCAAATCTAAACACTTCCATTACACAACACATCATGGGTCCATGCAAGTTCTGCATAGAATCAAGTATGAAAGATAATGGCAAAGGGTGCAACCGTTTGATAGATGACGGCCAAAGGATGTTTTGTAGCTTTCTTGCTTACACAAATGTAGTGTCAGTGGCCCAGTGGTTAGACTGTCGGACTTGGGAGCATGAGGTCCCGACTTTGAATCCTGGCAAAGCTAGGCCCAACGTTTTTTTCCTTGGGCAAGGCACTTAACACACATTTTCCCCACTCAACTCAGGAGCAAATGGGTACAAGCACCAGCTTAGGAGTAAAAACCTGCTTCAGACTAACGTCCCATTCATGCTATAGAAACCTGGATAAGCTCCAGCTCTGACCCTAAGTCAATTTTGCTTGTTGTGGTGGGGTCGGGTCAATTGTAAAACGCTACAGGTAAATTTTCACAAAGAAGAATTTTTTGTTCTCCTGCGCATTAGCTTGCAATGATGGTAAGCCAGAGGTAAACTTATCACAACGCCTCCAGTCAGTAAAGACGGGTCTTACCGTAGAGTGCTGAGAGTTTCATCAAAGTTGATGTCTGCCGGACTTAGGGCGGCAATCATGGCTGTCTTGGAGTTTCCTCCTGCAAGAGTAAAGCTATTGATGTCAGTTCCAAATAGATGTTGGCAAAACACCCAAAAAGACATTACCATGTTTTAGTTTTCTTTTTTTAAAGGATTTATTTTGTCACTGCGTCACACTGAGGTACGCTTGTAGGTAAATCTGACTGCTGATGACTTGTGAGATGTGATATCAAAATACACAATCTATGTATAATAATATATGTCCAGGTATCTCACATTGTAAAGTCTAATGGCCGACAGAAAAAATTCCATAACTAACTATACAAAAGCCTTAAATGAATGACTAATGGGTTTGTTTTCTTGTCCTTTTTAAAAGCTTAGCCTCAAATTATAATATTTTATATATATTTACACAAACTTGATTTGCATTGGTCTACACGTGTTTTAATCTATTGTTTTTTTACCCAAAATTTTCTTTTAAGTTATAAGATTTTGTTTGTTTAACCCAATTTCCCTCAATACTATAACACATTGTGAACATACCAAACCTTTCCCTCAATACTATAACGTGTTGTGAACATACCAAACCTTTCCTCAATACTATAACGATTGTGAACATACCAAACCTTTCCCTCAATACTATAACGTATTGTGAACATACCAAACCTTTCCCTCAATACTATAACGTATTGTGAACTTTTCCCTCAATACTATAACGTATTATGGACTTACCCAAATTTCCCCTCAATAACATAATGTATCGTGAACGTACCCAAATTTTCCCTCAACAGCCATGTAAGAACAGAATCTCTATAGGGGATAAAGTCAGCTTTCTTTTTCTTCTTGTTGGCCTGTCAAGACAAGAGACACAAATAGGCGTCAAAATGGAATGTTCTGGGCACGACGGACAATGGGGCAGAAGGAGGGAGAAAAAGGAAGGAAAGGGAGAAACTTGACCTCTTGATCAACGGGCTGACTGAAATTTACCTCCTCCACTATATGTGGTTATCCAAGGGTGAGTTACGAGTGAAAAAACTCTACGTGATAGGATTCACTAAATGAAACTATGAAATGAAAGAAGAAGGACCTGCCAGTAGCATTTGACTTATCATCCGTGGAGGAAGAAATGAAAGCGATGTTTCTTAAACATTCTTTGTTTATTATTTTTCTTCTGGCTCGAGTAAAAATAATGACTGGATATGAAAAGTTCATGATAGATGGGCATTAAGAAGAAGAGGTGTTTTGCAGTAATTTGTAATACAATAAAATGAGTTATTTAGTCCAAGCTGTCAACTAGAAGAGCAAGACAAATTGTGTATCAAAACAGAGGCGAGAGAATAATACTAATAATAATAATAATAATAATAATAATGATAATAATAATAATAATACTAATAATAATAATACTCATCATCATCAGCATCATAAAAATCATAATAATAAATACCAATCAACAACAATAGCAGCAATAAGTGAAAATAAGCAGAGGAAAGTAACACCATCAATAATGAACAGCAAATGGATGTAACAATAAACTGTCACAAACAAAGAAGAGAAATGACAGTTTTCACAATGACCTGATACGGTATCATCTTGAAGTACTCACAGGGTTAAAGCAGTGATAGATGGAGTCACATTTACATACGCAACTAACAATGCCATGAAGAAGAAAAAAAGGAAATCTTTACATTAGGCAGAAAACATCTCTTTGCTATTACTTCAATTCAATGGAATTTACTCCGTCCACCAAACTGGTGATCTCAGATTGAATTAAAGAGGACACAGCAAGATAAAAGAAACACTTACCAAACCTCACGTAGGTCCTTGGAAATTTGTGAAAGTTGGTAATTATAGCAACAGGGCAAACCAACTCAGGCTACTTTCTGTGTCAACCAATAGAGTGACTTTGATTTGATTTGATTTACCCACATCCACAACTAAGGTGATCTCGGGGGTTTTGGTAGGATTTTTAATTTTGCCCAGACTGCCATGTAAACAGCCAAGGGATCTTTAACGTGCACATAGTGTTGTGATTTGCATTAACGGAACTCCTTTTATTACCGTCTCCAACAGGACTAGGTGTCGATCCACCTACCTGGATCAGGGGGTAGATTTCGAATCCACTACCTTTTGGTTGAGAAGCCGACACCATGCCTCTGGACTACCGATTCCCCAAATAGAATGACACACTAAGCAACACACAAAAAATTCAAGTTTACAAAGTTGCTGTTTTTGCGACATTGACCCTAATTTGTGATTATTATTTTTCCTATGAGAACTCTTCTAGACACACTTTGTGTGTTACAAATGTTAGATTTTGTGCCCCAAATTCTGCAAGACAAATGTATATTATGTATATCATTACTTGGAAATGTATTCTTGCAAGGCTAATTCTATTCATTTTGATCAGCAAAAGGAAAACAAATGAAATGGCATGTCCAATAGTTTCAGCAAAAAACTACCTGTCACTTTCTATGTAGAAATATGGTGACAATGATTCTAAGACATATCAAAAACAAACTTTTTCTATGTAGAAATATGGTTACAATGATTCTAAGACATATAAAAAAAACAAACTTTTTCTATGTAGAAATATGGTGACAATGATTCTAAGAAATATAAAAAACAAACTTTTTCTATGTAGAAATATGGTGACAATGATTCTAAGAAATATAAAAAAACTTTTTTTTCTATGTAGAAGTATGGTGACAATGATTCTAAGACATATCAAAAAACAAACTCTTTCTATGTAGAAATATGGTTACAATGATTCTAAGAAATATAAAAAAACAAACTCTTTCTATGTAGGAATATGGTTACAATGATTCTAAGAAATATAAAAAAACAAACTCTCTATGTAGAAATATGGTTACAATGATTCTAAGAAATATAAAAAAACAAACTC
>JAXRKP010000823.1:0-10000 GCA_037039925.1 Doris montereyensis | reverse complement strand
GTGGACGTTTCAGCTTTGTACTTGGCCATTGTGAAAATCAAAGCAAACTCCCACAGGGGGACGTTTCAACTTTGTATTTGTGAAAATCAAAGCAAAACCCCACAGGTGGACGTTTCAGCTTTGTACTTGGTCATTGTGAAAATCAAAGCAAAACCCCACAGGTGGACGTTTCAGCTTTGTACTTGGCCGTTGTACATTGGTATAAATATAAAGCTGTCCGTTGTGATCTTCACACATAACCTCCTTGTTGTCGCCCGTCTTCGATAGGAGTAGCTGTCGATCCACCTACCTACACCAGGGATAGGGGGCGGGGGGTGTAAAATTGGCTCGAAAACACTCGAGAACATTTTTCAGCCGTTGGTGAGCTCGACCCCACTCACTACCTTATGGTTGAGAGGACGATACCTTGTTTCTGAAGTACCCATTACTCCCCTGGTAACTTAATAATATATTTTATTTATGGAAAGGAAATTACATTGCCAATCACAGGCTTGGCGAGGGTTGGTGGTGGGGTGTGTATCGATGGGAATCGAAAGGTGAGGGGAAGCAAACAGGAAGTGGGAAAGGCGGTGGGGTGGAGGGGGGTGGGGGGGGGGTGTCGAGAGGGAAAAACAGTGCATTGTTGCCTCAGGGATGGTTGAATGACCTCGACACAATTATATATTACTTGTTTTTGTCTTAGTCTTCATAATGATAGGTTTGTGAAAGGGAAGGGTGTAGCGAGTGGGGGTGGTGAATGTAAATAAAGAGAAAGATATATACATATATATATATATATATATATATATATATATATATATATATATATATATATATATATATATATATATAGATATATATATATATATATATATAGAGAGAGAGAGAGAGAGAGAGAGAGAGAGAGAGAGAGAGAGAGAGAGAGAGAGAGAGAGAGAGAGAGAGAGAGAGAGAGAGAGACAGAGAGACAGAGAGACAGAGAGACAGAGAGACAGAGACAGAGACAGAGAGAGACAGAGACAGAGAGACAGAGAGAGACAGAGAGAGACAGAGAGACAGAGACACAGAGACACAGAGACACAGAGAGAGAGAGAGAGACGGAATGAGAGACAGAAAGAGAGAGACAGAGAGAGACAAACACACAGACATAGACACAGAGACAGGGAGAAACAGAGACCCAGACAGAGACTGAGACAAAGACAGAGAGACAGACAGAGACACAGAAAGAGACAGGGACAAAGAGACAGTGAAAAACAGACAGATAGACAGAAATACAGACAGACAGAGACTAAGACAGAGAGATAAAGAGACAGATAGACATATATATATATATATAGAGAGAGAGAGAGACAGACAGACACTGAGACAGAGAGATAAAGAGACAGACAGACAGACAGAGAGGGAGGGAGGAGGTGTTCAGGAGTACTTAATAAACTCACGAGGAATCGATTTCCTGACAAATAGAATCCATTTCCAATCCAGTGCAAATCAGGATGAGTGGGAAAATGAGAGGGAAGAGAGGAGAGGGAAGAAAGAAAGAGGAGAGGGTAGAAAGGAGAAGGGAAAGACGAGAGGGAGAGAAGAGAGAGGGAGGGGAGAGAAGAGAGAGGAGAGAGGAAAGAGAAAAGAGGAGAGGGGAGAAAAGGAAGAGAGGAGGAGCAAGGAGAGGGGAGAGAGGAGAGGGAGAGGGGAGAAGGGAGAGGGAGAGGGGAAAAGAGAGAGGCAAGAAGGAGAAGGAATAAGGCAAAACTTAAGCATCACCATTAAGACGGGAATCCGTATCGATGTCAGGCTGTGATGGGCAGGACGGTGGACGAGAGAGAAAAATGGGGCAATGCAATGGCGGCACGGAATAGCTATGAAGAACGGGGCAAGAGATAAAAACAGTGCAATGGCGGCACGGAATAGCTACGAAGAATGGGGCAAGAGATAAAAACAGTGCAATGGCGGCACGGAATAGCAATGAAGAATGGGGCAAGAGAGAAACAGCGCAATGGCGGCACGGAGTAGCTATGATGAATGGGGCAATAGAGAAAACAGTGCAATCGCGGCACTGAGTAGCTATGATGAATGGGGGCCACACGGAGTAGCTATGATTATAGAGGCGTCAATCGTCAACCATCCACAGGGTGAGAAATATAGAAATACGGGGACACTGTGAAGAGAGGCAGTCAAAATGTGTACATGTATGACAAAGCGAAGAGCTACAATTATGACCGAAGAGCTACAATTATGACCGAAGAGCTACAATTATGACCGAAGAGCTACAATTATGACCGACAGAGACGACCAGAAATCTCAATGACAAGTTGTACCAATGGGTTGTTTATTTTTGTTGTTTGTTTCATTTCTTTAGCTCAAGTTGTGATGTGCACACGAGGCCTCCTCTTTATCGGCCGCCTTCGATGGTACTGAGTATCTACCCACTACCTACCTGGACAAATGAGAGCAGAGTTGACGGTAAGAGGTTACTCGAAATAAAAGTCGTGAAATTGTTGCAATCGGTCGGGCACGAACCCACGACCTTTCTGGTCGAGAGGTCGACACCTTGGCCTCCGGGCCACCGAGTCCCCACCTGAGGTGGCTACCCGCCTAGCCCCCATCATTGCCGTGGTGCTCTCAAAGACCCCCATACTCGATGGTCCAAGACCGGAAGCGCCTGTACGTCAGCTGACACAGCCAGTACGACACAACAGTCTGGGGTCATCGGGTGCGTTGCAAAGAGCGCGGGTTGGTAAGCTCCTGGTGTTCTTAGCGATTATTATACAAATCGTCTATTGTCGAAGGTTGGTCCATTGGAGTTCATCTCTTTTCACCATAGACGGTGATCTCAAGGCGAATTACGACAAAACACCAAGGAACATGCACGAAGTACAGCAAAACACAAGAAACACAATTAAATAGCCAAATAAAGCAGTCGGGGTGGATGGATGGCGGGGAGAGAGAGAGAGAGAGAGAGAGAGAGAGAGAGAGAGAGAGAGAGAGAGAGAGAGAGAGAGAGAGAGAGAGAGAGAGAGAGAGAGAGAGAGAGACAGAGAGAGAGAGAGAGAGAGAGAGAGAGAGAGAGAGAGAGAGAGAGAGAGAGAGAGAGAGAGAGAGAGAGAGAGAGAGACAGAGAGAGAGAGAGAGAGAGAGAGAGAGAGAGAGAGAGAGAGAGAGACAGAGAGAGAGGGGGGGGGGAGGAGGTAGAGAGAGACAGGACAGAGAGAGAGAGAGAGGGATAGACTAACAGACGTACAGACAGAGACAGACAGCCAGACAGGGAGAGAGAGACAGACAGACAGACAGGGAGAGAGACAGATAAACAGATAAAGATAGAGAGACAGAGAAGACGCAACATTCAACACCGCAAAACATCTGTCAAACAAAAATATTGCCTAATTAAAGCGACACACACACAGAACGACTAGTCTAAAAAAAAAATAATTATAAACCCAGGTTTGAAAATTCCAGGAGTCTCCCTATCACAGGGGTGCAGTTTAAAAATGCAACTCCTGCACGGAGATCTCTTTTCTTATCGAGTAAATTGGTAGGAGAGCTGATAGCATCTGGGATTAAACAAGGCACGACAAATCCAAGCTGGATTAACTAGTGTCCATTGATTTGCTTGAGTTCAAATGAAACAAGACAGCGAGTGAAGTTTTTTTTTAATGCCATGCAAGGGGCACATATAACATGCCAACACACCCAATACATACACACATACATACAAACACACACACACAAACACACACCAGGAAATATAACAACAACGATAATAACAACAAGAAGAAGAAGCCAAAAGCAAAGCAGCACTTTCTGTGACTCTCATCACAATGGGAGTTGAAGCTCAGTGCGTGGAACCTTTCAACACCAACTATAGCGACACCGACAACAGAAGACAGTGTTAGGGCTTTCCTATCCCGGTAGAGATTTAAACCAGAAGCGAAAAAGTTGCATGCACTTGACTGCTCCATATAACATTCATATCAACAAACCAGAGATCTTGGTGACACACACACAAACACACACACACACACACCCACACACATACACTTACCTACACACATACTACACCAAGATACGACATAATAATATGGCCCTGCCACTGTGGATTTCTGACAGAACGCAGCATACGAGTATCAAACAATATAAACAACAAATGAAACATTGACATAATCACTGGCCAACAACACTGGTGACATTTGAGAGCCTCTTACTTTTAGGTCAGCACCGCTCTGCTCAGCAGCATTCGCAAACAGGAGGGAAATAACAGTAACAGGGTGTGTCATTGTCATGGCAAGAATTTAGGACAGTTGGGGAAAGGGGGACGTGGTGGTGGTGGTGGTGGTGGGGGGGGGGTTAAGCTTCCTGGTCGTACAAACACTACAATGTTAAAACTAAATTATGAATAGAGAAAGAAAATATGATAATCGAATACCATAATATTGTCATCAATTAAATTGGTAATCCTAAAATAATTGCAATGGAACATTAAAAACCCAAACAAAACAGGACTTATCGCCATGAAGAACTTCATGATTCTGTCAACAGTAGAGAGAAGTAGGGGAAGTCCAAACTGCTAAAAAGAAAATATCTCCTAATAGGAACCAGGACTTCTGGACAAATTTAAGGACAATTTCACATTGATAAACATCGACAAAGGCGAAGAAAAAAAATACAAGACACCCACAACAACATATTGTGACTTGTGTAGCAATCCCACCATCCCCCGATCCCCATCCCCTAAAAAAAATAAAAAGAAGAAAAACAGCTGGACAAACAAACAAAAGTCACTAGCATAGAATAACCTCCAAACAGCTCAACAAACAAACAAAAGTCACTAGCATAGAATAACCTCCAAACAGCTCAACAAACAAACAAAAGTCACTAGCAAAGAATAACCCTGACAAACAAACAAAAGTCTCAAACAGCTCAACAAACAAACAAAGTCACTAGCGAATAACCAACAGCTCGACAAACAAACAAAAGCTCAACAAAACAGCTAAAAAAACAAACAAAAGTCACTAGCAAAGAATAACCCAAAAACAGCTAAAAAAACAAACAAAAGTAGAATAACCCAAAACAGTCATCGACAAACAAAAACAAAAAAACAAACAGTCACTAGCAAAATAACCCAAAAAAACAAACAAAAGTCACTAGCAAAAAAACCCAAAACAAAAAAGCAAACAAAAGTCACTAGCAAAGAATAACCCAAAACAGCTAAAAAGCAAACAAAAGTCACTAAAAAATAACAAAACAGCTAAAAAAACAAACAAAAGTCACTAGCAAAGAATAACCTCCAAACAGCTCAACAAACAAACAAAAGTCACTAGCAAAATAACCTCCAAACAGCTCCAACAAACAAACAAAGTCACTAGCAAAGAATAACCCAACAAACAAACAGCTAAACAAACAAACAAAAGTCACTAGCAAAGAATAACCCAAAACAGCTCAAAAACAAACAAAAGTCACTAAAAAATAACCCAAAACAGCTAAAAAAAACAAACAAAGTCACTAGCAAAGAATAACCCAAAACAGCTAAAAAAACAAACAAAAGTCACTAGCAAAGAATAACCCAAAACAGCTAAAAAACAAACAAAAGTCAAAAAGAATAACCCAAAAGCTAAAAAAAACAAACAAAAGTCACTAGCAAAGAATAACCCAAAACAGCAGCTCAATAAACAAAAACAAAAAAAGTCACTAGCATAGAATAACCTCCAAACAGCTCAATAAACAAACAAAAATCACTAGCAAAGAATAACCCCAAACAGCTCCAATACACAAACAAAAATCCTAGCAAAGAATAACAAACAGCTTAAACAAACAAAAATCACTAGCAAAAGAATAACCTAAAACAGCTTAAACAAACAAACAAAAATCACTAGCAAAGAATAACCCCAAACAACATTTTCTAGTCAAACAAAGACAAACAATAACAAACAGCATTTTCTAGTCAAACAAAGACAAACAATAACCCCAAACAGCATTTTCTAGTTAAACAAAGACAAACAACCCCAAACAGCATTTTCTAAAACCCAATAACAAACAGCATTTTCTAGTTAAGCAAAGACAAACAATAACCCCAAACAGCATTTTCTAGTTAAGCAAAGACAAACAAAACCCCAAACAGCATTTTCTAGTTCAAAAAAAGACTCGATGACAACCAGATTATGAATCCATGTGGAACGCTTTCTGCCAAAAGCCAAAAATGGTAGAATAAAAGTAGGATCATAAAGAGTCAATCATTTGAAAGTGAAACACACACACAGAGACACACACACAGACACACACACAAAAAAGCAAAACAAACAGTAACAACAAACCCCCTTCCTAAATACCAATAAAAATTAAACCATAGAGCAAATATACTGTATTTAACAAGGCAATGGTTTTTAGTTAAACAAAGACAAACAATGCAAACAGCAATAGTTATGAATATCAATACAATGATTCTCCACGAAAGACAGACAAAACCAAACACATTCCAAAAAGACCAGATGACAACCAGAATGTGAAACGTGAGTTTCTAAGACATATTATGTATGTTTCTAAGACATGTAATGGCAGACATAAAGACATACATATAAATAATCATTTGAAGATAAATATATATATATATATATACAGACATACACAAAAGCAAAACAAATATATATAACAACAAGCCTTCCTAATATAAAAATTAAACCATATATAAATATACTGTATTTAACAAGGCAATGGTTTGGTTAAAGAGAGAGTAGACAGAATAGTTATATATCGTTAAATGATTCTCCATAAAGACAGACAAACCAAATACATTCCAAAACTTATATATTGGAGAGAGAGAGAGAGTTTCTAGAGACATATTAGAGAGAGAGAGAGAGAGAGAGAGAGAGAGGAGAGAGAGAGAGAGAGAGAGAGAGAGAGAGAGAGAGAGAGAGAGAGAGAGAGAGAGAGAGAGAGAGAGAGAGAGAGAGAGAGAGAGAGAGAGAGAGAGAGAGAGAGAGAGGAGGGGGGAGACAAACAGACAGACATACATATATATATATATATATATATATATATATATATATATATATATATATATATATATATGTAGGTAGGTAGATAGGCGCTATTTATATATACATACATATATATATATATATATATATATATATATATATATATATATATATATATATATATATATATATATATATATATATATATATATATATATATGTAGATAGATAGGCAGTTATGTATATATATATATATATATATATATATATATATATATATATATATATATATATATATATATATATATATATATATATATATATATATATATATAATATATTTATATATATTATGTTATATGTAGATAGGTAGATATAGATAGATAGATAGATAGATAGATAGATAGATAGATAGATAGATAGATAGATAGATATAACACCCCTGATAAACAGAAAGATTGTTGTTGCCGTTTCCATGGAATAGGCCTACACCAATGATAAAGTAACAATGGAGAACGTACGATTTCTGCCAGGGCCGAGATGACCTTTCCCAGGGTGGTCAGAGACTTGTTGATGTTGGCACCTTCCTTAAGCCGTGTGCCCTTGGCCCCTGCAGAGTCAGCCCTCTCACTTCCGGCCAAATCGACCAGGCTGATTTTGCTGACCTGAAATCAAAATACACCAACACAAACAAGGTCAGACATTGCAAATTTCATCCACGTGTCTTCGTCCACAAGGATGAGGGATGATGTTTATTCCCTACATGATATTACTTGAATTTACCCACATCCACAACCTAAGGTGATCTCATGGTTTTTGTAAGGATTTTTAAATTTTGCCCCACTGACCCCTAGCGCGTAAACAAGCAAAGGAATCTTTAACACGCCCAGTGATGTAATCTGCCCATATGGGTCATCCTCATATCGTCTATCTCCTGATGGGACTGGGCGTTAATCCAACTACCCAGGAGCAGGGGGTGGGGTTTTACCCCGAAAACATCTCTTTCAGCTTGTCAGGCACTCGACTCCACCCCACCACCCCCAACAACCCATAACCCACTCCTTCAACTCCCAACCACCACCCCAACAACCCATAACCCCTCCTTCCAACTCCCAACCACACCCACCCCAACAACCCATAACCCTCCTTCAACTCCCACCCCACCACCCCAGCAACCCATAACCCACTCCTTCAACTCCCAAACACCACCCCAACAACCCATAACCCACTCCTTCCAACTCCCAACCACCATCCCAACAACCCATAACCTATCCTTCAACTCCAACCACCACCCCAACAACCCATAACCCACTCCTTCAACTCCCAACCACCACCCCAACAACCCATAACCCATTCCTTCAACTCCCAACCACCACCCCAAACAACCCATAACCCATTCCTTCAACTCCCCCAACCCCACTCCCCAACAACCCATAACCCATTCCTTCAACTCCCACCCACCACCCCAACAACCCATAACCCTCCTTCAACTCCCAACCACCACCCCAACAACCCATAACCCACTCCTTCAACTCCCAACCACCACCCCAACAACCCATAACCCATTCCTTCAACTCCCACCCCACCCCTACAACAACCCCATAACCCACTCCTTCAACTCCCACCCACCACCCCAACAACCCATAACCCTCCTTCAACTCCCAACCACCACCCCAACAACCCATAACCCACTCCTTCAACTCCCAACCACCACTCCCAAACAACCCATAACCCACTCCTTCAACTCCCAACCACCACCCCAACAACCCATAACCCACTCCTTTTCAACTCCCAACCCACCACCCCAACAACCCATAACCCACTCCTTCAACTCCCAACCACCACCCCAACAACCCCATAACCCCATTTTTAAACTCCCAACCACCACCCCAAACAACCCATAACCCACTTTTTCAACTCCCAACCACCCACCCCAATAAACCCATTTCTTCAACCCCAACCACCACCTCATCAACTTAACAACTCCCAACCACCACCCACCCCCTACCCCCGCATTCTCCTCTCCCCTTTTCCCCACCCCGACGGCAACCTTGAAACCTCCCCCTTTATTACCCTCCTGCTCACCTTCTCTCCACCATCTTGGTGACGGGGTCCATTTCCTCTGGCTGAGGATGAGCGTGAAGACGGCGTGGGAACGGCTGCTGGTCTCGTTCATGTTGGTGGCCGCCACGGTGCGCGCCTTGTTGCCCTCATCGATGAGTTTGTTGATGTCGTTGAACGACTGCACCGCCAGCTTGGACAGGTCCTCCACGTACGGCCCCAGCAGCGGGTGCTCGCGCACGCGCAGGCAGTTCTTGTTGCCCGGGTTGAGCAGGTCCCTCACGCGCTCAGTAGATCTCGAAGTAGCTCACCTGTACAAAATAAAAGACAAGAAATGAAATACATTGATAAAAGTATTTATCGATAAGGTTTACCTCTACTCCACGTGGTTGGTTTGATCCAGTGAACATTTACCCTCTCCATCATATTATGCAGGTGGATTTAGAAGAAGCAGCAGCAAGATGAAGGATACATTTAAGAGTGGAGGGAAACAAGTAAGCACCTACCAGCAACCCCCCCCCCAGCCACCCGAAAACGACGTGTCAAATGGTGACAGATATGACGTAGCGCCTACCAGTATCCCCAGCAGCCCCATGACACCAGCCACCCGAAAACGACGTGTCTAAATGGTGACAGACATGACGTAGCGCCTTCCAGCAGCCCCCACCAGCCACCCGAAAACGACGTGTCTAAATGGTGACAGATATGACGTAGCCACCCCGAAAACCGTATCTAAATGGTGACAGCGTAGCCCCCACAGCAGCCACCCGAAAACGACGTGTCAGATGGTGACAGACAGCCACCCGAAACGACGTGTCTAAATGGTGACAAATATGACGTAGCGCCTACCAGCGCCTACCAGTAGCACACACACACACGCCTACCACACCAACTCTCCGTTTGTACAGGGAGGGCAATGTCACGAACGACAACCAAACAGAGTTGACTCCATAACCCTCGCATCGGCCCTCAACGCCTTGTAATGTATGCAA
>JAXRKP010000822.1:202500-207500 GCA_037039925.1 Doris montereyensis | reverse complement strand
AACTCATGGACTCAAATTTATAACTCACGGACTCAACTTTATAACTCATGGACACAACATTATAACTCACGGACTCAACATTGTAACTGATGGACTCAACATTATAACTCATGTACTCAACTTTATAGCTCATGGACTCAACTTTACAACTCATGGATTCAACATTATAACACATGGACTCAACATTATAACTCATGGACTCAACAATATAACTCATGGACTCAACATTATAACTCATGGACTCAACTTTACATCGCATGGACTCAACAATATAACTCATGGACTCAACATTATAACTCATGGACTCAACATTATAACTCATGGACTCAACAATATAACTCATGAACATTATAACTCATGGACTCAACATTATAACTCATGGACTCAACATTATAACTCATGGACTCAACAATGTAACTCATGGACTCAACATTATAACTCATGGACTCAACTTTATAACTCATGAACATTATAACTCATGGACTGAACATTATAACTCATGGATTCAACCCTATAACTCATGGACTCAACATTGTAACTCATGAACTCAACATTGTAACTCATGGAATCAACATTATAACTCATGAACTCAACATTATAACTCATGGACTAAACATTATAACTCATGGACCCAACATTCCATGGACTCAACATTATAACTCTTGGACTCAACATTATAACTCATGGACTCAACATTACAACTCATGAACTCAACATTATAACTCATGGACTCAACATTATAACTCATGGACTCAACATTATAACTCATGGACTCAACAATATAACTCATGGACTCAACATTATAACTCATGGACTCAACTTTATAACTCATGAACATTATAACTCATGGACTCAACATTATAACTCATGGACTCAACATTATAACTCATGGACTCAACATTATAACTCATGGACTCAACATTTCATGGAGTCAACATTATAACTCTTGGACTCAACATTATAACTCATTGAGTTGGACGGAAATACACTCAGTCTTTCTCTGGTAAAGCCGTTAGGCTGTTAGGACTGAGGATTACGAGGTCCACGGTTCGAACTCTAGAACCAGCTAGACCCGATGTCGTGTTCCTAGTAAAAGACATAACACGAAAACTTTCCACATACTGTACTTAGTTGCAGATAGGACAGACACATAACACGAAAACTTTCCACATACTGTACTTAGTTGCAGATAGGACAGACACTTAACACGAAAACTTTCCACATACTGTACTTAGTTGCAGATAGGACAGACACATAACACGAAAACTTTCCACACACTTACTTAGTTGCAGATAGGACAGACACTTAACACGAAAACTTTCCACATACTGTACTTAGTTGCAGATAGGACAGACACATAACACGAAAACTTTCCACATACTGTACTTAGTTGCAGATAGACAGACACATAACACGAAAACTTTCCACATACTGTACTTAGTTGCAGATAGGACAGACACATAACACGAAAACTTTCCACATACTGTACTTAGTTGCAGATAGGACAGACACTTAACACGAAAACTTTCCACATACTGTACTTAGTTGCAGATAGGACAGACACTTAACACGAAACTTTCCACATACTGTACTTAGTTGCAGATAGGACAGACACTTAACACGAAAAACTTTCCACATACTGTACTTAGTTGCAGATAGGACAGACACTTAACACGAAAACTTTCCACATACACTGTACTTAGTTGCAGATAGGACAGACACTTAACACGAAAACTTTCCACATACTGTACTTAGTTGCAGATAGGACAGACACTTAACACGAAAACTTTCCACATACTGTACTTAGTTGCAGATAGGACAGACACTTAACACGAAAACTTTCCACATACTGTACTTAGTTGCAGATAGGACAGACACTTAACACGAAATTGTCCACAAACTTAGTTGCAGATAGGACAGACACTTAACACGAAAACTTTCCACATACTGTACTTAGTTGCAGATAGGACAGACACTTAACACGAAAACTTTCCACATACTGTACTTAGTTGCAGATAGGACAGACACATAACACGAAAACTTTCCACATACTGTACTTAGTTGCAGATAGGACAGACACTTAACACGAAAACTTTCCACATACTGTACTTAGTTGCAGATAGGACAGACACTTAACACGAAAACTTTCCACATACTGTACTTAGTTGCAGATAGGACAGACACTAGCTTAGAAGTAAAAACATGCGTTAGATTAGCGTCCTGGCTAGAATGTAATTATTATAACCTGTTCCGCATCACGCTATTGAAACCGGGATAAGCTCCGGCTCTATGGGTCATAACGGCGTTGAAGGAGCTTCATCCGCTGCGTCCCGAAGAGAATACAGAACGTATTGTCTTGTCTTGATGGATAAGAGTAAGAGAGAGAAGGAAAAAAATGCCCTTGAGGCAAGTTTTAAAGTGGGGCTTCGTACCATTTTTTTCAACGATACGGGCGTGTCGAAAACTCTAAAGCCAGTAGTGACGCTTTGCTTTCAATTACAACCATTGATGCCGACTACTACCCATAGAGAAAGGCAAAGAAATGTGCAGGTGTCTGTGTGTTTGGTGTGTGTATATATATATATATATATATATATATATATATATATATATATATATATATATATATATGTATGTGTGTGTGTGTGTGTCACGTATGTATTATGTATATATATATATATATATATGTATGTGTGTGTGTGTGTGTGTGTCACGTATGTACTATGTATATATATATATATATATACGTATGTGTGTGTCTGTGTGTCACGTATGTATTATGTGTATATATATATATATATATGTATGTGTGTGTGTGTGTGTCACGTATGTATTGTGTATATATATATATATATATATATATGTATGTGTGTGTATGTGTGTGTCACGTATGTATTATGTATATATATATATATATATATATGTATGTGTGTGTGTGTGTGTGTCACGTATGTATTGTGTATATATATATATATATATATGTATGTGTGTGTGTGTGTGTCACGTATGTATTATGTATATATATATATATATATGTATGTGTGTGTGTGTGTCACGTATGTATTATGTATATATATATGTATGTATGTGTATATGTGTGTGTCTGTGTGCGTATGAGTTCTCAATAGTTTACTTCGACTCTGTAAAGCATCGTTTGGAGAAAGGATTCTCATAAGCCTGACTACGCCGTAAATAGCTGCAAAAAAAAAAAAACAAAAAATCACACCGCATTGGGTGTCACTGCAAATATCAAAGGCTCAAACAAAGACGAGACACAGATCTGTAGGACTAGTTCACGTCATGATATTAAGTGGCTTACCACTTGAGGTAGGAAGTTGTATCCGTCAGTATCATTGACATGACTATAAATTAATGTCAAAGCGCCACAGAGACCAAACGAGATATTATTATGATTTTTATTTCTATTTGATTTTTCCCCATATTTTTGTGGCTAAGGAGATCTCGGGTTTTTTTTTGGCGAGATTTGTTTTTCTCATTTTTCCCTGGTTGCCTTGTAAACAGCAAAGAGATCTTTAACATGCACGCAAGTTTTGTGATCTGTGCACGGACCTCCTTTTATCGTCTGTCTCCGACGGGACTAGGTGTCGATCCACCTACCTGGACCGGTGGGGTTGATTTTACTCGATAACAACGAGAAAATTGTTCAAACGTTAGCGTGGCTTGAACCCACGACCTTGGGTTGAGAGGCCGACAACTTACCTCTCTCCCCGTCTCATTCTTAATGATACATTGTTCACGTATTTATCATATGAATGTAAACGTTGTGTTTTGATTTGGTTGTGTATGTAATTGTAGTCATGGTGATGTTTGCTCCTAGAGCTGTTTTCACACGAGATTGGGCGCCTTATAAATAATCTTCATTATTATTATTATTATTATTATTATTATTATTATTATTATTATTATTATTATTATTATTATTATTATTATTATTTATTATTATTATTATTATTATTATTATTATTATGATCATTATTATCATCATCATCATCATCATCATCATCATCATCATCATCATCATCATCATCATTATTATTATTATTATTATTATTATTATTATTATTATTATTATTATTATTATATTATTTTTATTATATTATTATTATCACTTATTATTTTATCATTATCATTATCATTATCATTATCATTATCATTATCATTATTATTATTATTATTATATTATTATTATTATTATTATTATTAGTAGTAGTAGTAGTAGTAGTAGTAGTAGTAGTAGTAGTAGTAGTAGTAGTAGTAGTAGTAGTAGTAGTAGTAGTAGTAGTAGTAGTAGTAGTAGTAGTAGTAGTAGTAGTAGTAGTAGTAGTAGTAGTAGTATATTAGTAGTATTATTATTCCTGGCAGTGGACAGGTAATATCATGTCTGTACGGGGAGTAGATGATCCCGCCCTCCATGAGTCTCCTGCTGCCTTGCAGGTCGGTCTGGGCTGACCAAAGACTAAGGGCGTTAACCCTGACAGAAAATAACAACCTGTTGCCTTGCAGGCTGGTCTTGAATGACCAAAGGCTAGGGAGTTAACCATGACAGAAAGTAATAAGGCCTGAGCAGGGGGTCTCAAGGTGGCAGCCCCACCATCTACCTATGGTATAGTGGGCTAATCCCTGCTTATCCGAAACCTAACTGATGCAGAGAAATAAATGTAATATAACCGGCTTGACCTTTCAACGACGAAAATGGAAACGAACACGGACTGTGATTTTTGGAACATGGAATGTTAGGGCATCAAATGGAAAAGAGTTGGAATAAGTTGAAGAAATGGAAAAATTCAAAGTAGACATTTTGGCTATTACAGAAACAAAGAAAAAAGGACAAGGAATAGAAAATGTAGACTCACCAAATAATATTTTAATCTTCTCAGTAGTAGATGTCAAATATAGAGCTAAAGCAGAACTAGGTTTCCTAGTGCATAAAAGGTATGAAAAGCTACTAGAAAGCTGTAAATTTATAAGCCCACGGCTAT